>JAQIWJ010000550.1:0-19541 GCA_034695185.1 Discolaimus major
TAATTTCCGACTTTCACAAAATAAATATGAGGGGAAAATTAATTTTCGACTAATTTGGATGGTTTCCATGGCAATAATTTGCAGCAACGAGCGCCGACGTGCAGACAACACAGGTACCTGAAAATCATCTGTTGCGTGGGGTCAATTGTCGGTGGGGTCAATTGTCGCCGACCCCCAAAATTACGAGGACACTTCTAGCAGACATCTTTCCGTAACTCGCAACTTCTTCCCGGACCCGTAAAATAAATTCAAATTTAGCATAGAATACATTGTGAAAACGAACCCGGTGCCGCTAAGCTGTCATAAGTAGTCCCGAAAATTGTCATAAGTTCATCAAGTGTTGCTCCTACGTAATTTTTTCTGGGCGATTACCGTAATCCATGGAACGAAAGAAAAGGGATTTTCTTCGTAAAATTCAGGAAATAAAGTTGTAATTTCATTTGATTTCCATCAAAAAAATGAAACGAGTGAAGGAAGAACCGGATATATTAGACGATGACGATGGTAAGAAGCCGATTTTTTGCATCAGCGCAAAATATTCTACATCTTCTCATTTTTTTCAGATGCTCCAGTCATGCCAAAACGTCAACAACACGTCCAAAGTCGATCATGCCCATATTTGGATACTATCAATAGGTAAAAAATGCTGTTTCTTTCTCAAATATTGATGACTAAAACGCAGCTTATTTTTCAGGCAAGTTTTGGATTTCGATTTCGAGAAATTATGTTCGGTTTCGTTATCCCATCTGAACGTCTACGCCTGTTTGGTATGCGGAAAATATTTCCAAGGCCGAGGAACGAATACTTTCGCTTACACTCACAGCGTCGATTTGGGACATCGCGTATTCATGAATTTACAAACGCTGAAATTCTATTGTCTACCGGATAATTACGAGATCATCGATTCCTCGTTGGAGGATATCAAGGTGAGCTTGATTTTGAGTGAATTTTCAAAGCATGCCCTGAATAATGGTATTTTTTTCAGTACGTTCTCAAACCGACGTACACGCCAGCGCATATCGCCGGTTTGGACACGAATATCAAACTCAGCCGAGCGTACGATGGAACGACATATTATCCTGGTATCGTTGGATTGAATAATATCAAAGCCAACGATTATTGCAACGCCGTGCTACATGTAAGTAGTAAATTCAATTTACTGCCTCGATTTACAAGATACCTTTTTAGGCATTGTCCCACGTCCCACCGTTACGCGATTATTTCTTACGCGAGGAGAATTACGCCCATATCACACGACCGCCCGGCGACAAGTTGGTACTGCTGTTTCAACGATTCGGCGAATTGATCAGGAAATTGTGGAATCCACGAAATTTCAAAGCTCACGTATCGCCGCACGAGATGCTCCAAGCCGTCGTATTGTGCAGCACCAAGAAATTCCAAATTACGAAGCAAGGCGACTCCATCGAATTCCTGTCGTGGCTATTGAACACCCTGCACGTGTCGCTAAATGGAACGAAGAAAAGCGATTCGAGTATTATTTATCGCACGTTTCGAGGAAAAATGCGATCGTACACCAGGAAAGTTCTGCCTGCAGATGCGGTAAGCTTTTATTCAATATTTGCTGATCGATTATCCATTAAGTTTTTCTTTCAGGATGAACACGATCGAATGCGATTGCTTTTATTGGAAGAATACAAGGAACGCGTGGAAGAATTGCCGTTCTTGTATCTAACGTTGGATTTGCCGCCGGCTCCGTTGTATCGCGATGAATTCCTCCAAAACGTCATACCTCAAGTTCCGTTGGCCACATTGTTGGCCAAGTTCAACAGCAAAGCGGAAAAGGAATATAAAACGTACAACGAGAACATCGTCAAACGGTTCGAAATAATCAAATTACCACGATATTTGATGATGTTCGTCAAGGTAAGCTTGGATGTTTTTATACTGATTATCATTGAATGGGTTTCTGTTTTAGAGGTTCACGAAGAACCAGTGGTTTATCGAGAAGAATCCGACTATCGTCAACTTCCCCATAAAGTATGAATTTTCTTCTGTCATTTTGATCATGGCTTAATCGGATTCCGTTTTAGGAATGTTGATTTCTACGATTGTTTGGCCGAGAATGCAAAATCAACGCATTCATATACGACCTACGATATGATCGTCAACGTTGTTCACGACGGCAGACCGGAATCTGGCATGGGATCATATCGGGTCCAAGTTTTGCATAAGGTAAGTGGTTTGATGTTGAGATACTTGCATCGAAACATCCATATTCTTGTGGACTCCTTATACTCAAATCACGTCTTGGCATTAGTGACTCAGCTTTATTATTTTCAGGGCACTGGCAAATGGTTCGAGTTGGAGGATTTGCATGTGAAAGAAATTCTGCCGCAAACGATTACGCTTACGGAATCATACATCCAGGTGAGATGTTTATCTTCTTGTTTGGCTCGTCATTGCTAATACCAATACTTGTAGGTTTGGGAGTTGAACGTGGCCAAGACTCGTGAACAGCGTCAGAACGAGGATGAAGAAGCAGCAGATCCGGAATTGGAAGCACGTTTGAATGAAGCAAAGAAGGCTGCTGCCGCCGTCGTTTCTCGGACGTCCGTGGATGAAATGAATGGAAAGGTGAAGTCAGAAGCTGATCTTGATCAGAAGATGGATGCAACATGATTGCTTCTCTCCAGATTGATCATGCGGTCTTTATGTTCACGGATTTATGCCAAATAAGAATTCCACTGAAAGCCAATGTGTTTATGATCTCGGAGTTTATCTCTTGAATTATCTGATGCAATGATTTTGGAAATATGGAGTCTAATGATCAGATTTCAGGTGTATCGATGGAGGAACTCGTACCACTGATCTACAAACTGGACGGCTCGTTTCAAAGCCAAGGTCCAGTCGGAATCGAACAATTCTTGCATCGATATTTATCCGATTCATCTGTGCCTTGGAAAACGGTGCAATGGAACGACGTATTACCACGGTTCACCAATAATTGGCTCAACACCGACCGTCCGTTGAACGCTGATCAATTTCAAGGCAAATTGGTCGTATTGGATTTCTTCACCTACTGCTGTATCAACTGTATGCACATATTGCCTTATTTGAAACGATTGGAAACGTCGTATCCGAATGGAGAACTCCTGATCGTCGGCGTTCATTCGGCCAAATTCCTGAACGAAAAATCATCAACCAACGTGGCCAGTGCTATTTCGAGATACGAAATCGATCATCCGGTCATCAACGACGTGGATTGTTATTTATGGAACAATTACGATATTCATTGTTGGCCGACGGTCGTCGTATTTGATCCGAACGGTCGGCTGATCTTCTGGTTCGAAGGAGAAAGTCGGATGTGCGAGTTGGAGAAGCTGATTGCGCAATTGCTGGCGTATTATCGCGATCAAGGGAATTTGAAAAGCGTTGGTGCAGCCATCGACGTTCAATCGGCCAATCAAATTGCGAAATCATCGATCAACGACGATAAATTGAAATTTCCTGGAAAGCTGGCATTGAGTCCTTCTGGTCGATTATTGGCCGTGTCGGATTCAGGACATCATCGGATTGTCATTTTGGATGTGGAACGAACCGCAAAGCCAATGGTAAGTCTTGATTTTTTGGCTGAATGTAATTATAGTAATAAAATCATTCTTTCAGGCTCTGATCGGACAAAAGAATGCTGGCTTTACCGATGGTGATTTGGGCGTTGCTCAATTTCGGAGTCCGCAAGGCGTGTGTTGGTTGGACGATGATACGTTGTTCGTGGCGGATACAGAGAATCATTCTATCAGGAAGGTAAATTTGCTTTTCATTGCTTTCTGTCCATCAGTTGATGTAGTTTATTTTCAGATTGATATGAGGAAGAAGCTTGTCAACACAGTCGGCGGCACTGGCATTCAAGGACACGACCTCGTTGGTGGAAAAGAAGGCAAGGATCAAGAAATCAGTTCACCGTGGGATGTGGTCGTTGCGGAATTTCAAGACAACGCCAAAGCATTGATAATTGCGGCTGCTGGAACCCATCAGATTTGGATTTTACCATTGACGTCTGCCATTACTATTGGAAAACGGTAGGTCTTTTCTTCTGGGCCAATTTTGTCTCACTACAAAAGCAATTTCAGGCAATTCGAACCAGATCGATTATGCTGCTTCGCTGGCACCGGTGCGGAAGCAGCAAGGAACAATTCTTACCCGCACCAAGCCGCATTCGCTCAACCGAGTGGATTATGCATCGATGGCACGCCAACAACGACCGTTTACGTGGCGGACAGTGAAAGTTCGTCGATTCGTGGCATCGATATGAAATCTGGTGCGGTCAAGAATGTGGTCGGCAGTGATAGGAATCCAGAGGTAAGCTGATCTGCTGTCCTTGCTTTACTGGAAGCATATTTGCTTCTGGAAGTGTAAACAACCGTTTCATTTCAGAATCTATTCGCGTTTGGTGACGTTGATGGTGTCGGTTTCGATGCAAAATTGCAACATCCGCTGGGCGTCGGTTACTGCAAGGAGAATGGGCGGCTATATGTGGCTGATTCGTACAATCACAAGGTATGCGAATGCTCTCCAAAATCGGTGACTGTTGCAAATCGGGGTCAATTTTAGATAAAAGAAATCGATCCGGTCAAAAGGAATTGCAGTACATTGACGCTGGATTTCGGCCAGTTGGATATCATAGCATTGAATGAGCCTGGTGGTATTTATGCGGCATTTCCGAATTTGTACGTCGCGGATACGAATAATCATCGGATACTGGCTGTGGATGTGAACACTGGCCACGTGAAAAAGGTATGCGAGTATGAATTGCGCTCTGCTAGTGAAGAATTGCGCAATTTTTCACTTTGATGAGGTTTAAATAAGATTATTGCATTTCAGATTGATCTTTCGAATCGCGGCGTTCAAAATCGATCATCTGCCAACGTTCAAATCGATACCGTGGACAGCTCTGGAACCGTTATCGTCGTTCCATCCAACACGAGTTCATTGAAGCTGCGTATCCGTCTGCACAAACCGGAAGAATTGGAACTCAACCAAGGCGCACCACACGCATGGAAAATCACGCAACTGAATCCGGCATTGAAGTTCGATCAATCCAGGGGCGAATTGCAATTGGTTCAAGGCGAAGCGCAATTGCCAGATTTGGTCGTGAATTCGGATCTACCGAAAGGCGAGAATGGCGTTCTATTTAAATTGGATTTAGTTGCATATACGTGCAATAAGAAATCAGGCATTTGCGCAATGTCAAAGGTTAAGTTCACATTTGTGATTGGCCCAAGTGATGATACTAATGATCATATCGTAATCGATTGGAAATTGTGATGCTATTTTCTGTAATGCTAGAATGGTGCTTATTTTCTGGACGAAAGCTTTCGTTAAGAATGCCAAAGACAATTTTCTCGCGTGTATTGATGAATGAGCATAGCAAAATGAAGCGTTTGGTGTTTTCACGTCATCCGTAATGTTTCTGGAATATTTTCTAAAGACGAAAACCCGGTTGTGGGGGGATTTTCGTTCTGGCTTTGAGAAGTTTGCCTACAAACTTGTTCTTGTCAATATTAGAACTGTTTCTTCTGAGAAAGAGGTCGGAATAATTCGTGTCATACTCCACAGTTACAATTGTACCCAAAAAAGACCTGTACACAGAGAAAAATGGCGTTGAGTATATCTCAAGCTCGGAATAGCATCGCCGGTGGTATGGATCAATTGATGAGATCAGTTGGCATGGTATCGAATATTGCAAAAACGTTCGCTTTTATGGGAAAAAATGGTATACTGTAGCTTCAACAGTGTCCTCATGGCGTAGCCAGAACTGCCTAGACCAAAAAAGAGCAGTGACCCTTGGTCATTTCCCAGGGTCGGAGAGGGCTTCAGCCCCCCCCCCCTGGGGCTACGCCTGTGTTCTGCCAGGGCACTGCTGCTGGTGCAAATGTATAGCATGCCCGAAACCTCACTTCCGAGGTCCACGGTTCAAATCCCTAAGCAGGAATTCCATTTTTTTTCCTTTCAGAATCAATCATGGAAGAAGACGAAGAAAGCAGCACTTCGCTAAGATACCGGTCAAGGCCTACATTAGGCTTACAAGGTCTGGTCAACGTTACGAAATTCTCGAAAAAGGAAATCCAACTACTCTATAGGGGGTTCAAACAGGTGAAAAAAGCGGGAAATTTCGAAATCCGAAATGAATGATATCAATTTAGGGATGCCCGAATGGCACCGTTGGCTTGGAACAATTCAAAGAAATTTATTCCTTATTCTTCCCTCATGGATATAAAAGGTGATGCCAGCGGTTACAGTAATCCATTTCTTCGCGATTGCATTGATTTCGCTTGGGTGCAAGCGGTTACAGTAATCCGTTCCCGATGGCATATGAATGTTCACATGCGGTTACAGTAATCCTGCATTTTTCAGCAATGCTGACACAGGTCAATATGCAATTTACGTCTTCAATTCATTTGATCGTGATAAAAATGGACGCATCACATTCGAGGTATTCAAAAACTTGTGCACATTCTGATCAATTCGAAAATCGATTTTTCAAGGAATTCGTAATGGGTTTATCAGTTTTATCACGAGGTACTGTGGAAGAGAAATTACGTTGGATATTCGAATTGTACGATGTTGATGGTGATGGATTATTGACTCGAGATGATATTGATAAAGTATTATGCAGCGTCTACGCAATGATGGGCAATCCCACCAAACCGCCATTGGAATACAATACCATACAAAATCATGTGGATTATGTATTCAGTGTGAGTGATCGGTCAGGCTGATCAGCAGATCGCCTGATCAGTTAGGATGATCGATCCAGTCAGGATGATCGATCATTCTGATCGATCAGCCTGATCAGGCGTGATCTGTGATGATCACATGATCAGCAGCATATGAAGCAATATTTTGCAGAAAATGGACGAGAATGGTGACGGTTCAATTACAGTGGACGAATTCCTGCTAGCATGCGAACATGTACGTTCACATTTCAGCCATGTACCCATTTGGCCGTGCTGTAAAGTAAAGCACAGGAATGCTGATCCTTGGCACAGCCGAAAAGTTCCCATCTGATCGCGCAATTTTTTTCAGGATCCGAGTATTTGCCAATCACTGCAACTGTTCGATACGATATTCGCAAAGCAATGCAATTCAGATGAAGAAGAAGCTCATTTATGAAAATTTTCGCGCCTTGTGTAATTACTGCGTACATTGGATATGCAGCGTCCAAATTGCTCACATGCTGATTTCGCCTTCATTAGTGAATTGATAAGTGCACAAAAAAAGCGGGAAAAGGACGGATGGGTAATATGCATTCCGTACATTTCCTTCCGGTTGCAAAATGTAGTCGGAATGTCCGCCTTGAAAACGATGCTTATTTCCTATCTTCGCACTTCCGCGGGGGATCATGCTGGGAAAAACGATTTGAACTTCCACGCTTGTATAAGGAAATTTATCCAGATTGATCAGAGCGATCAACTTTTTACATATCGATTTTTGTTCAAAATAAACATGACCATGAGAATCAGCGTGGTCGAATGTCCAGGAAATATAATTTGCATTGCATTTTGGCATCGGTTTTTGTCGAAAATCGATGTACCCCTCGGTACACACTGTAAAGTACAGCGTGGGAAATGCTTAGCATACTGTATTTTCCATACTGTACTGCGGATATGCCAGGCAAAATTTGAAAAAATACAGTACTAATTCCTAGACATCATCATTCTCCATAACCATAGATGCACTTGGATTATTATTCAAAATCAACGGCGTAGCCGACGAATGACCACCGATATCTCTGAACGTTGCGTGCATGCTGATGGGTGAATTGGAAGCGCTCATTTTGCCCCTACAAGACGATTCGTTGGATCGTTTTCGTTGATTCTCCATGGTGGAGGCCGATTCGTGACGACTGACTTTTCGACCGACCAATTGTCGAGTACTCGGGCAAAAGATGAGATAGAAAACGTTGGTGGCGAATTGACAATAATACAACATATAGGAAATGACTTGGATACATCTGAATACGATGCAATATCTCGGTTCCGGATCGTAGAACGTATTGAACAATCGGAGCGTGTAATTTTGTACATTCAACATCGTGTCGCTCAATACGATGGCCATTAGAATCCAGGCCGCTTGACGTTCGCGTCGATGTACGCGTTGACTGGCGCCTTTACTAATCACCACCACGGTCTCGTAAGAAACGGCTCGACGATCATTCTGCGGCGTCCTCAACGCGGACGGGTCTAATTCCCTGAACGTCGATCGACGACCGTGCAATGCTCGGAATATGGAGAAGGTGAAAAATCCAATCATTATACCCGGTAATGCGTAGGATAAGAATGAATCGACTAAATTGAACGTATCGAATACGGACGACGTATTTACGCGTAAATCGCATTCGCCCGTCGCACCGGTCTGCACGACGAAGAATATCCAGATCTCTAATGCCATACCGATCACGCAAAATGTCACGATCACGTTTACGGCCGATCGGACCGTGGAAAATCGTCGGTACCTGCAAAAAAACCAACATTGCGCAATGAGAACCACGATCGTGGGAGATGCAGGTTCGAATCCTGCCGAGGGCGTGAGGTTTTGCTTTTTTTATTCAAAGCATGGTAATAACAGGAGGGTTCAGGACCCTGTGGGCTCATGAATTTTTGCATGTTTATCAAGAAAACTAGCAGTTTTACCGAACCGAACTCAATTGGGCTTACTTCAAACTCATGGGATGGCAAATCGCCAAATATCTTTCCGCGGATATAGCCCACATACTCCATTGCGAAGCGAAACTCAACACGTTCACAACGTAGACGGAGAATTCGCACGATAACCAAGTCCTAAACGTGGATTGACCGATTTTCGCCAATTGCAACGATATGCATGCGAGGAAACCCAAATCGCATACGTAAACCGCGATCAAATAAATATTCAACGAATTCGTCACTCGGCATTTGGCCCATAATAGGACGATTATAGCCGTACTATTCCCGATCACGCCCAAGATCACGATCGCTACGCAAAAGAAGAAGAAAATCGTATCGATTATATCGATCGTTTCTTCGCAATATTCATTCCATTGCATTTCGTATTCGCTCAAATTATGTCCATCATACGAATACGCATCGTTTAGATGATCGGAAATATTCTCCATCCTCGAGACGGCTTACTGTAACCGCTACAACCCGCCTCGGATGACAGGTGTCCAGCAATGAAGCGTTCCCAATGACCGGGAGATGTTTTTCGCGAAAAACGGAATCAGCTAATATGGATCAAAATAGCTGCAGGTTATTTGAGATGATTCTAGAATAACGGGGTTTCTTCCACAAGCCGATCAAAACTTGACCGGAGGCGGGCGAGATGAGGAGAGGAGTAATAAATTTGACTAGCCTTTTCTAAACTAGACCGAAATTGATAAAATTTCCTTGGCTATTCGCCCCGTTTTTGCGATACAGGATGTTTGCGATCAGGTGAGAGAAAAAGAACTGCACCCGAAACGAAGCAAACATCGTCATTTGCAAATTATCACCTTCATGATTGCAAGCCTTGTCACCAAGGCGAACGAACTTTGTTTCTTCCGTTTTTCCATCGGCCTGGCACTATCAGACTGATCAAATTTGAATAAGGTTACTTTTTTTTAATTAGTGGCCTTTTTACTGAATTCGAAATGCCATGTAAATGATACCCAAAAGGAGAATGGAAACGCAAAACTGCAAATGGCCTAATGCATTCCTTTCTTAGAAGGCTAAAGCACTTGCGGAAAACAGTAGGCGTGGTTTCATGGGCGGATATTCTTTTGATGAACCGTCGTTTTCTGATGATTTAGCTAATCACTTTGAATGCGTCTGGTGACGCAACGGGGGAAGGAAAAGGCGTTTAAGGCGTTTTCGTGACGTCGATTCGGAGACAAGCTTTTTCGAGTGTTTACCATTCCAGTCGGAGTATACGAGAAGTACTTTCATAGAAGTTCAATTTCTCATATGAAAATATAGATTGCATTTCCAGTTGCTTTTTACTGAATTTTTGCAAAAATTCAGGCCGCACAATGCAGTAGAATACAGCAAAGATTCCCAAAAATCAAGGAGACGCGATGCAAGGCGTACTGTAGCCGCTTCGGATTATTCCACCCGTTCGAAAATCCAGTTATTTGTTAGCCACGGCTTCCCGCCAATTTGGGCCATGCTTTTCATGGAGATCCACTTCAAATGTTGACATAAGTGGTTGGTGCCTGTGCAGTCTTGATGTACGGACAAGTTGCTTGGCATGGAGCCAACAGCAGACAAAATTTCTAGAAATAAATCGTAAATTTATTATTTCCTGAAATCGATTATTGATCAGATACATCGTGATTAAAATTTTCTGGCCAAATGGCAACAGAGGATACTGGTATTTTTCATGATCTTTTCAACATCGATCCGGAAGTACGTATTTTCTTGCAGTGATAAAAATTTTGGAAAATTTTCCAATACACCTTAATTCCATCAATTTGAGATGCAGTTTTTACGTATCCCTATCATTTTAGGCACGATTGCAAACGTTCGACAATCTATGTCGTCGTACCAAAACATCGGAACCCATTCTCGACATAGAATTCCTTCGAATACGTCGATTCATTTATTTCAACATCAATATTTCGGATCAGGGATTTCGTCAGCGATTTTTGACGAGCATAAAATACGTAAGCTGAATTATTTTCCTTAGTTTCTGTATTCTAATCTCTGATTTTTTACAGCTGCTTATTCAATTGAAAGAAAGCGGTTATTCGATGTCAAGATCGATCCAAATCGGCGATGAAGATGTGGATTACGACGGCGTGAATGCTATCCTCAAATCCTATCAGGTAATCATTATACTAAATTGAGGCAATTTCGGCTTCAATAATTATAGTCTTTAGATTTCAGGATTTCATCGAATGGGTGGTGGAATTTTGCTTCTACTGCTTACGACTGCACGGGAATTACGCGAGACGGGTGACCGCGTTACGGATATTGGAATTGGTTTATCAATCATCGATTTTGGTGGATGATCTTAGAGGTATGAATGATCTTAAAAAATTTTGCCTCTAAAATTAATCATTCCGATATTTCAGGTGCGTACATCGATACTTGGACGCTGCGTGATTTTTGGACGCCTGCCAACGTCAGTACAATTGTCGCTTCATTGGCGGATCCGTACGAGTCCAATCAGGCGTTGACGCTCAATATAATTCGAGGACTTCCAAACAATTATTTCCAATTTTTGGTAAATATCAGCCTTTATCGATATTGCTGTCACTACTGACATTCTCATCGGTTCAGAATTGGTCAACTATTCTCAAGAACGCCTTCGATTGGGTCACCGCGAGTAAAACCCAATATCCGGAAATTGCGGTGTATTATTTCTTATTCGTCATCGACAAAGCGGATCTCACCACGCTCATGAATATCGACCATACGAATGGATCAGGATCTGAATCCAGCAAGTCATCAGTCGGAAATCGAAATCGCCTGTTATTACTTCACCGATTGCTGACGCTTTCGCAAAGTCGAGCTGACGCCGTTGAATCCAGTTTGATTCGCGCTTCCATGGATGGACCGCCGTGGGGTCTATTGAAAGCGATATTGTTTATTCTGAAAGACACGAATTGGGAATCGGAGTAAGTACTCATTATAATATCAATTAATGTTTGTAATAACAATATTTCTGTTTCAGGAACGATTCGTCATGGATTTCCATATGGACGCCGATTATTGAACAACTCCTCGCCGTCTGCCGCCGATTAATTAGCGTGGTCACTCCAGTGGTCAACAGCTCATCGCCCGAAGGTTATCTCCCAATGGACATGACTCCGGTGGACGCTAGTCTGCAATTGAACGATGGAATTGTCGACTCTGATCTTTCCAACGATGGATATATGGATTCGGAAAGCCGTCACTACTCCGCTTCCCAAGCCGTACTGGTGTGCAGTTGGAGAACGCAGAAAGAAATCAGCGCCCTCTTCGGACATTTGGCTTCGATTCAACGCCCGCGGCAGCTATTAACTTTGGAGCAGCTTCGTGAAATTGGACGATATTTCCTGGTTCAGCTGACCGAATGCAAACATCGTGGTGCCTTCGAATGTGCCTACGCCGCTTTCGTGGACGTCTGCCGCTCGTTATGGACTGCATCGGACAACCATATTAAAGAACTACCCACCGTTTGGCTACGACAAATTATTGACGGGTTAGTGGCGATTTCGGAACAGAATATCGATCGGAACGGAATCAGTTATTGCGTTACGAGAAGAAGCGCTGGCGTGCCGTATTTGGTCCAAGCTGTACTGGCCACCGAACCGAAGCATGGAAGAGGGAAGATATCCAGATTGCTATGCGAGACGTTGGAGAAACTTCTGCGGATCTTATTCGATGAAGAGAATGCGGAGATCATCGAGAAAGCAACTGCCAAAGTAAGCTCATTTTCCTGGCTTTAAGACCGTCTACAATGATTTCATTTTTTAGGTACACGCACTGAATATATTGCGTGCCTTGGTCAGAGAAGCCAAACTCGGATTCTCGTCGCTCGGACCTCAATGGTTATCGTTGATCGCTCAAGCGGATTTATTATTATTTACGCACACGAGTTGGGCAGTCAGAAATTCGGCCACGTTACTATTTTCATCATGGATGGTACGAATATTCGGAGTATCCCAATATAGAGACCGGATTTCTGCTAAGAACAGGTACCTTATCTTAGAAGACTGATGTGGCTTTCAACTAATTGACTTTTATTTCAGGATGTCGATCCCCGAATTCGAAGCTGTATGCCCGGATCTGCTGGATTTCTTGCTCCAACATCTGCGCTTCTATTCTCAACGCAAAGCAACCGGTTCGACACTGCCGTTTCAAGAACTGATCCTGTTCCCGATATTGAACATATTGACACGGCTCTATCCGACGTCTGCATCGTCTCGCGACCTATTGAAACCGTTTATTCTTTACGTTCTGGACATTCTGTTCAATTGTCCAATCGTCAACGTTCGAAGATCTGCAGCTGCCGCCTTATGTTCGATTATGGATCCATCGTCGATTATTACGTTGATCAAGAAATTTGACACAGCCCTGAATGGTGAAACCGAGCGGCAAATACCTCAAAATGCGTTACACGGAATTTTATTGCTGGTAAGGGTGTTTGTGCATCATGTCCATAGCAGAAATTGTATGGTACATTCGTTTCAGGCATCCGCTGGTATTTTACATATAACCGAGAATATTAATTCGGGTAACAAGATAAATCTGAAATTGTCAACCAAGTATGCGATTCTTCTTGTGCAGTTGGATTGCATGATCATCCGTGTTATTTCAGGTTATGCCCCATAAATTTGGCGTTGCGGCTGCGAATATCTAGCCTACGATTATTGCAACCTTCAATAAGAGAAATCCAAGACGTTCAATCTTCCAACGCCAATGCATTGACCGGGGAAGCTGCTTACGGCTGTATTGTCAACGTTGCGGTGGATTTGGCGAGCAAGAACGACGATGAATCGGTCATTCGTACACTGCTCACCTTGGTCGATGATCGCCGGTTCCGGACGGCGTTGTACAAGGAATTGAAGTTTTGGTCACGCACGAATCTCGATCCCAACTCAGTAGCGAAAATAATGCGAAGGTTGGTCAACAGGGATCTCCTTTGGAACGATATCACTGGAAACCACGACGATCTGAATTTGCAAATACAGGTGAGATGCGAATCGTGCTCTAGCAGGCATATGATATATGCACTAATGTTTTAGGCTTGCAAATTACTGCTGGCGATACCTACGCTGATCGATTATCCAGAAAGACACCAGATTGACTCAAAGGGATTATTACGGATTTATTTCAACACCACACGGTAAGTTTATAATAATACAAGTTGCTTTCTTGAGCTTGCCAAATGATGATTTATGGCCTGAGTTCTTATTTGCCATTGAATTCAATGGCAATGATTTAAACTTCGATTCGCCTGATGGCACAATCGAAGTTCTCACTATTTATATTTTGCTGCAATTACTACAGTGACGCCTCATTTTCAGGAATATCGTCCGTCGTCAGTTATTCCGCTTGGCCTGCCAGTTTTATGATGGAAAGATCGAATCGGATCAAAGCAAAGATCTCGTGCGTGAATTGGACAGTTTATCCAGACCTGAACGGCCGTTGGATGATCGATTACTGGTCGTGAAGTGCTTGGCACGTTTGGATCCGCAGTTTTTGAAAGGTAAGCAAGCGTATATTCTGGATATTATCAGAGATAAATGGAAGTATTTCATTGTAGATAATCACGCCGCGATTATGATCATTATGATCCGCCTGCTAACCGATTTGGAGGATTATGTACAAGAAAAAGCCACAACATTGGTATCGAGGATTCTGAACTCGTCGTCAAATGTGGTGCAATCCGAATTGGCGATATTCATTTTCGTTGCGAAGCTGGTCGTGTTGGGAGCCAATGGAAGACGGGCATTGAAGAGATATCTTCAGGAGATTGTGGATGAGCTTGATAGAGTAAGCAGATCTGTTTTCTAGCAATTTAGTGCTCGCTCTAGCACTAATATATTGCGCAATCTAATACAAATCTTGTATTTCAGACTCGTGAAGACAATTCGAACGACGAGCGTATTTTCGACAAGAACGAATCCAATTACAATCTCGAGCCGTTGTTGATTGCCGAATGGACACGGATTTTATCCATTTCAACACTCCCGATGCAAGAAATTGATCCGGATATGATGGATCTGATTGATCAGTGTTTATCCACGGATGCATTGAAGCATAGGAATGACACGGCTGATGCATTTTCAAGTTCTCATATTTTACAAGCATTTATTGATCGCATGGATATCAATGTATGAATTGAAATATCAGAAATTTTGAAGACTTGTCTGTATGCTGATGATCGGGACAGTGTCCTTCAATATCTGGTTGAATATGTGCGCTTAGAATATTTGAAATATGGTACCGGGATTAGGCCAAATATGGCCTAGATTCTTCAGCATATCCGCATCGATATTCGTGCATTGCCTGGCGTTGACGAATTCCAAATTCCCACCGCTGGCAACGCTCAGAAGCACCGCTTGGTCGATACAATCGTTTCCGCTGATATCCAATTTCTTCAATCGGCTCAAGCGACCCAGATCAGCGAAACCCATCGGGCCGACGTTGGTCAATTGGGAAACGCTCAATTCTTCCAACATTCGGCACCCGTACGCGATGCCGATCAACGTGGCGTCGTGCACGAATTCGTTCTTATTCAAATCCAATTGTTTGAGGCCTTTCATCGAAGCCAACGTTTTTACGCCTTCTTCGATTTCGTGCCGATGTTGATAATGTTCGTAATAATACGTTCTCATGTAGCAGCTCAAATTGAGGTTTTCCAAATTTCTCGAATATTCCGTGATTGCTGATAATACGTCATTCGTGACGCCTTGAACGTGAGCCAATTGAAGGCTCCTCAATTGAGGATGCGTTCGGAAGAATTGGATCAACGTATCGGTGGTCAGTGAATCGCAATAACTCAAATCGATACTCTCCAAATTCGGAGTTAGATGCGATAAACAATCGCCGGTCAATCGATTGTTGCTGTACAGGGAAACGTGCCTGAAATGGGGGCGTGGTTTAGCTGGGGTACTGTAGGTGCCGCTTGCATAGGGCATACTGTAGGTGCTGATCTGAAATCAGGATTTTTCAATTCGCTTCATTAGTCAAAAATCATCGACAGATGCCAGCTAATGATATTTACCTATAGCCGATGATGCTCTATCGATTGATCATACTCCGATCACCCGGTAATCGATACCTCAGAAATTCGATATTCCTATCGCGTTCGTAAATATTGATTTATCATCAAAATTAACGACGCTATCGTGTTCAGCGTGCTTAGTTATACTGGAAAATATGCTTCCTGATCAGTTGTTGTGATTATATTGCTCGTATGAAGAGGTATGAAAATGGATAATCTGAAAGTTTTGGACTATCTCATCAGACCATTATTCGCTTGAAAATCATGGTCAAGACATATTTTTAGTACAGTAAATCGTGCTTTATCCAATGATCATGTGTAAATCGATCAGCAATCGACCGCATAGAAATCGATAATTCCGATCAACTTCGTGATTATCCATCAGACAGCAAAATAAACGCAAATTCCGGATTAAACGTAGCTGTTTCATCAGGAATTCATCTTTATACGCTTAATTTTGCTTCAAAAATGGTCTTGGGAGAGAGTTTGAAATTTTTTAATTCTAGCGGTTACAGTATGCCATGGCATGCAAAATTGGAAGCCAAAATTTAGCATACATTTGAGAACTTTCGGACCCGCTCTAAAGGGCATTAATCAATCGATAATCTTGATCCATATATGCTCACCGATAGAATCGAGCATGCTCTATCCAGTGATCACATCGAAATTTATCGGAAATCGATATTTAGGAAATTGATAATTGTGATCAACTAATCGGCTATCGATCGTACACCAAAATAAATGCGATTTTTGGAATGAGCATGCTTATTTATCCCAGAAAATATGCTTTTAGAGTACCAATCATGTCAAAATCAGATTTCGAATTTTGAATTCTGGCTATCCTTCAGCACCATGATCATTGATCAACGATCATTTCGCATAACATAAAGCAAGATCAGTCATATGAATATATTTTCCTAAATAATCGAGTATGCTCTATCGATTGGCGTCGTCGAAATGGATCGATCACGCTTGTATCAAAAATCGATAATTTTGATCAATTTTGTAAATACGCGTGATATTTGAATTCCGACAACGCCAAAAGAAGCGGAATGCTTCTCTGATCAGGAAAAGGTGTCAAATTCGTAGTTATACCATCAGTACTTTGCTTATTAGAGGTTTTGAAAACATTGGATTCTAGCGGTTACAGTATACTCACGTCAAATTCGGCAAATTGCCGAAAACCAACGCCAACGTTTCGGCCGTGGTTCGCCTGCAGAAACCCAAATCCAACGACCGTACGTTGGCGGTTAATCCGAGTAAACACGTTCCGTTGAACAGTGTATTTTGAGCCAACGAAACGGATTCCAAATTGGGCATTTTCGTGAAGAATTTGAATAAAAACGGATCCACGCATTCGAAAGTACAGTACGCCAGTGCGGAATCGTCGAAACACGCGTCCATCCGAATCGTACGTAAATGATGGAATGTCGATGTCCCTTGGAATTCGGGCCATCGTTCGCCTTCTTGGCCCATGAAAAATACCGGTATCATTTTACTCAAATCCAATATTTGCAGTTGCGGAAATTCTAAGGCCAATATATTCAAACAGGCTAAATCTAATTTCAATTTACATCCGATACATAATTCGATCAGATTCGCGCCGCATCTGGTGGCCAGATTGCGCAATCCGCCATCCCCGATTCGAGGGACGTAATATTGAATTTGAGAAAATTCCAACGGTTTTACGTTGAGTAATTTTGAAATGTCTAATTTTCTCAATTTCGACCATATGACGAGAATTAAGCGGCGCCATTCTTGGCACGCCAATTCGGCTTTGCAAAGATCGTATAAGGATAAATAGGAGAAAATATCCAGAAATATATCGTCCGGTAGATGATCGTTCATTGTGATCTCCATGATTTTCGTGATTATGCTTGGCGAATCGTCTGGTTCCAAGTGCAGAAAATTTGAAACTTCTAAGAAGTAAAGCTAGAAAACTTGGCAAGCTTATTCCTGTTTTCGACTGGCCTCTCGAAACGAGGCAGCTGACATTCGAAAATTTGCTCGGGATAAACATGGCTTAAAAATCCGGGCACTATATTGGCACCAGACGCGAAATAGCATTTTGCACGGGCTTGATTGATGCGCATCATAATTGATTATGCTGAATTTTTGCATATCAGGATCATAATATTCCGTGCATATGACTTGCACATTCAAAAAATTGCGCAATAATTCAAAAATTACGCAAGACTCAAAAATCGCCCAAGATTCAGCATGCATCGGATTGTCACTATAAGTCTACCAAATCTATGATATACCGAAATCCACGCATAATACAGTAAATCCATGCCTATTCCATGGATACTAATCAATCGATATAAAAATCCCTACTGAGTGAATCGTAAAATTTGCGTATCACTAACCGAATGCGGAACGATACAAACGCCCGAATTCAGGCAAATAGTCTTATCACCATTTCCGGACGCCAGTTGATCATGATTCATACTCGATCGATTCGTCCATGATCGGAACGCTTTCATTGGACTCCAACGAAATGTCGAACGACGCATGGAAGGCGACGCTGCGGACGTGGCGGTTTGTCCATTCCGAGTCGACGTTTGCGTATCGATTAATTGCGATTGATCGATTTCTACAGTATGCCTGGACGGGCTTCCTCGACGATGCTTTCGTTTGACCATACGTTCAATACGATCAAACGCTTTGGACCATTTGAATCGACGGCCGTGTTTTTCTTTCGATTCTTGTATTTCTGCTGCATTCGAGCAAGTGGCCAAATCGGCCGAATTTTGAGCTGTCCTCCATACGACCGCGTCCAATTCGATTTTGGACAGTTCGTCCGATGTAGAATTGATCGGAGCCGGATCGATTTTTTGATCATTGCTGATCTCGTCGATGTGAACTTCTGGATCGATCGATTTGTCGATAATCGATAGATCGATATTTGCATGGTTTGGCGTTGGATCAGCCTGATTCGCCTGAAAAAGATGCTTGGATTGCTCAAATTATCTCGCAATCAATATGTCTGATAAGCTGTGCCGAGATTGCGAAATCAGTGAACCCCAAAACTGATCAGATTCAACAAACCTCGAACGTGTCAGTCGAATTAATCGACGTGATCACATCCATCAATACTTGATCGATCAATTCTCTAATCTCGATCTCCATATCCATATCCAAACTATCAATACTAATCGTCGATTGCTGATCAGTTGCATCCGATTGATCAGGATACACTGTATCCGATGACTGATCACGGGCCACAATTTCCGATTCATCATCCACGAGTGTTGTGGATTCTTTCGACGTTGTTGATCCAGGAGATGTCGAAAGTACCGATGATGATGATTGATCGATTTCAATATTTGAATCGATAATTGCTTTGGCATGTTCGATTGTGACCGCATGAACTGAGGCAGGCTCAATCGTGGCCTCGTGGATTGTACCTGAAAATTGCGCAATTTAGGAACGTGGCTTAAATCAAGCCCCGGGAGATCCGCAGAACTCCCAGCAGCGGTTACAGTACGCCTCGTAGAAGAAATTCAAAAACCTACCATCATTGCTAGATACATTGCCGTGATCATTGGTCATTTTAACCTGTCCAACTCGATACACAACCACAGTAGCATGATCCAATTTCCCAGGCATGGTAGCTATTCGTTGACGCACGAATTTCCTGCGTTGCCTGTATTCTTTTTGTGCGCTTTGCAAATTCTCGCATCGATATAATTCCGGATCTTCCAACAGTGATCGTTTAGCACTGAAAAATCAGCTTGTACTTGGATGACCCATATTGGGGGCAGGACCCGGGTCCTGCCCCTGGGGTCCTGACGGACCCAAAAACCCACTTACGATGTCAATTCAGTAGCGAAATTGAGCAAATT
>JAQIWJ010000551.1:0-19525 GCA_034695185.1 Discolaimus major
CAATCGAATCAATGGCCACGGGGAAAATGGACACTGACGTTGAATTACCCACAATCATAATCATGGTGGCTACGATACACTTGGCTCCATACTGGGAATCAACACGTGAAATAGTTGACAGGAAAAGCTGCCAAACCCGATTTCATAAATCGAAACGTGAAAATATGCCTCGATCATAAACCAGGGGTTAAGGCCATCGATACTGTGCTGGCTTATCATTACGGTACGAAATATTTAGTGGAAGTTGACGTGGTGCTGGATGAGAATTTATCTTTGAAAGACGCACACGATATAGCTGAACCGTTGCAAAGGAAGATCGAATATTTACCCGACGTGGAACGGGCGTTCGTGCATATCGATTATGAGACTGAACACAGGCCTGATTATGAGCATAAAGTGGTCTGATTCGAATGGAAGATTCCAACAATCGTGGCATTCTTGACTTTGCGCAGGATTGTAACCTGCCCATTTCGCTTTAGTGTGGAGCGGTCATGAACAAATCTTGGCAAATGGGCGGACATGCGGCATGGGTGTACTATGTGGCGTGATATTGCTATTCTATTCTATGCTTTTTTTGGTTTTCGATTCAGTATCATGATCAGCCTTGCAATGAGGCGCACAACCAGTTCCTTGTTCAAGCCTCCCAAGGCATGCGAATGGTGCTTTTAAAGTTTTCATTATGAAGACAATTCAGGATCATTGCATTGTGGTTATTCTTGAAGCATGACTATGCAACAGTCCAGAGTATTGGGAATACCAAGTATTTTCATGCAATTTACGGTACATTCTCCATGTGAAGTGCTGCTGTCAATCCAAACATCACTTCCAGAAAATGGTAATTTCAATGTATGAATCAACCCCTGCCCCAAATGGCTGATGGTGGTGGTCATTGGCTTGAATGCAGCTATTTCATACAATCAATATTCTTCTCAAAAACTAGCATTGGAGACCAAATGCATGCATGTGCATATTGATCAAGCATTCCCTTGGAGTACTGTTCCATATTTTGTAATGGAAACATTCTGTATGAAATGTATCCCAATAGGCTTACTGTAACTTTTTTGTGGTTGTCCTGATCAATCTTCAGATTCCATAGCATCCAAATGCGAATACACCATTACTGTTGCGTTTAGGAGATAGAGAGAGAAAGGCAGCCGAAGAGTAGAGAGTCTAATCCGAGAAGTGATGTCTACATAGAATAGACACGTAAATGCGACTACATGAATAACCAGATAATGACGTCAATGATGAGTAAATATCAGACCAAAGGATGGAATCCAACAATTACAATCTCTTTCACTGGTCTCCTCAGTCAGTGGCGATTTGGACCCCCTGAACTAACGATGCATCTTTTCAATTTTAAAAAGGGAGTACTGTGGTCAGCAAGGCAATGACCCACGTCTGGTCAGCAGGCGCCTTCCAAGCTAAATTTGACGACACGCGCACCTTGATTCTGCTGATTCAGATGCATCTAAATTATGATTGCCTGTCATGGCTGTGTTCTTCTCAACCTAGTCAAAAGTTCTTGTTTTTTCACAAATGGTCCACACCATTACCAGAGAAGCTTTTTTTTGTCATACTGTACTTTCGCATGCATTTTTTGTAATTCGCCTCTATATGTACCCTATAGCAGGGCGAGTAAGCTTTAGGGCTTCGGGCAGGGGCTTTTTCGCGTCCCCACCACAGCCTAAAGCTGACTTTTTCTGGACTTATTTCAAAGTTTTTTCCAGTTTTTTTATTATAAGTACAAATCTGCAGTATATTGTACTGATTATACAACCGCAGATTGCATATGGGTAAATATATGTCATTATCATGGTGTACCAGGCGCAGTAATTCAATAATGACATGACCTATTGCCGTAATTGGATCGACATCTTGGGATGGCCCAGATTTCCACAAATATATAAGTTTGAATAGAGTCCATAAGTACCGCACATATTGTGGATTCTAAAATTTGCATGCATCTTCTGTACCACATAAAAATGATGCAATTATTGGTCCTGTGTGCCTTCGTATCCATTTCACTGGCTCAACGCGGATTCGTCCCATGGCATCGATTATCGAAAATTGAATTGTACTTTTACAACGGCGTTGATGGGAAGATTGAAAACGGATGGTCGGATGGAGGATCGATCGGAGTCGTACCATTGCACAATCAAGTATTGACAGCTGATAATGGAGGACCCGCGGAAGGTCTTGCGAAATTGCAATTCAATTCTTCAATCGGTGATTGGCGTATCTCGACCAATGGCGAGGGTCACAAAGCAACGGCCGATGATGAAATCGTCATGCGTGTTCGAACTGATCAAGACGAAGCGTCCGTGCAATTTCATATGGGCGAAAATGAGAATTCCGATTCGTTTACTCATAAGTTCAAAGTTCAACCGGGCTGGCGCCAAGTGCACATACCGTTGAAATCGTTGCAGACACCGGTGGCCGTGAAATCGGCCGGATTGCGCAATGAGAGTGGCGGGAAAGCGGTGGTTTATGTAGCGTATATGTATTTGAAATTGAAAGAGAAATAATTGATGCATTTTTATATGCAGCGCTGAGAACTTGCCAGCAGGCAATTTTAAAAATGACATCCTGGAAGGGGTACCCCTCAATTGTGATTGTATGACTAATGTGCGTGAAATTTTTTGAATTATACGCACGTACATTTGCCAAATTTGTGAAAGTACTTGTCATTCTTCTAACCCATTAAATTCATAAAATTTAATCTCAAAATCCCCGCACGTTCATAGAACCCACACATTCTCGTGTTCATTTAAAATTTTTAATGCCTAAATTGGGTGGTTTTTACATGCGAAATCCATGATCATGTAAATATTTTTCAAATACCCAAACCAACTGTATCTCATGGCCTCAAACCCCCAACCCACTCTTTTTTCGCCAAGTTGACAGAAATTTTTCGAAAACTAGTTCTCACCCGACCGACTATTGTCGTTTCATGTTGATACTGAAGATGGGGTTTTTAGTACTAGTCATTTTACCTGAACTGATGCGACGCTTCCACGTATAAAAATTTTGGCATTCTCACAGAAGGATTATTCAACTTCCTATTTCTACGTTCGGATGAATCAACGCTCATTTTACGCAATGGATATATAGTATTGTGAGCAATTCCTTATTTTCCCCCACCCACCCCAAAGATTTGAACAGCTGGAAAACATGTATTCCGTACTTGTGATTTTGGCCATTTTGAATTTGAAAATTTCCACATCTTATGATCAAGCTAATATGGAGATTCACGGCGATTTCATGCTAGGCGCCGTATTCCCGACCAGGAAATACGGGGATAGTAAAAAATGCGGCGAATTGGAAGCCACGTTCGTCTTACAAGCCGAAGCGTTTCGATTATCCCTGGAATATGTGAACGAGCACGTTTTGCACGGGTACACGTTCGGCGGATTCGTGTTGGACGAATGCGATCACGAGATTATCGGTTTACAAAGCGCCGTCAGATTGATGGCTGGCGAAATGGCTTCGAGTCGTGGATTATGCGATAACATGTCCAAAGTTAACAAGTCGAGAATGATCTTCGGCATGACCGGAGGAATGAACAGTGTCATTTCCGAACACGTGGAACCGTTGTTGGAAGTATTCTGTTTACCATTGATAAGCACGTATGCAACGTCGCCTAAATTCGATGATATGGCTACGTATCAATATTTCTTGAGAACAGTACCCACGGATGTTTTTCAGGCACAGGTGATTATTGCTGATTTTTCGTGGCCCCCTTGACATTTGAGTGGCCAAAGGGCTTTGGAGCTGGACAGCCACTCAAATTGTCAGAGCAAGAATACTTTACCTGGTGTTATAAACTTTGGCTTCAGAAGCCGCAGGTCCCTGGTCAAGCCCAGTAAAACTGTGACCGCAGACCCCAGATCCCTGGGCAAGCCCAGGGATACTGTGACTTCAGACCACAAGTCCCTGGTTTCCCCATACACAAAACGTGATCATTCATATTTCAAAGCAATGATGATTTTTCAGGCCATTTACGACCTGTTGAAACGTATGAATTGGCATACAGTACTCTTAATCCACGAGACCACTTCGTACGGTACGGGATTAAGGGATAAATTCAAAGAGATCGTAGATGCGGAAGAGCAGAAAATCAGCAAATATTCGAGCGAATTCAACAGCAGAATATGCGTGGTCGATTATGTCCCAGTCTCGAATAAGATGACGGATTTTTCTGGCCTGAATGAACAAATCATAAAATCGGAAGTCAAAGTTATCCTTCTCATCACTGATTTCACCATGGCTGGAAAAATTTTTCAATACGTCGAGAACCAATCGAAAAATGCTAAGACAATCCAATGGGTCGGGACTGATGGCTGGTATGCTTCTAGTGCTTGTTCTTAGAAATTGCGCAATAATATTGCAGCCATATGATGAAGCATAGATTGCAATGGTGCGATTTTGAAAAAGTCCATTTTCAGGAGCCGAACCCAAGCCACTGCCGGTGTGGAAGCATCATTGGAGAATGCTACAACAACTGAATTCTTGTCGTACGACATGCAGTTGATGAAAGATTTTCTGGACAATTTGACATTTCGTCAAGTAAGCTTACCTGTGATTGTTCAAAATGGACCTGGTTAGTAGCAACATGGGGACCCCCCCCCCGGGGGGCTCGAGGGACCCTTTGGCATTCCCAGAGTCTGAGGGGCCCAGCCCCCTGGCTACGCCTATCAGCAATCTGCAGTCTTATAGCTCACTGGGTAGGGGGCCTTGTGCCCCAAGGGTCCCTGGTTCGATCCCTCCCAGCGGAAATGGGTTTTTACATTTATGACAAATCACACAATTTCAGATCAATCAATCAAGAAATCCCTGGTTGCAAGAATTGGTGTTAAAAAAGCAATACAATTGTACCAACGATTCCGAAACAATTTGCATCGGTTACAATAATGATGAGAAAGTGAATATTTCCAATTCCGATGCTGGCCTCGGACGATCGTATTACGTTTTCGAGGCGGTCTACGCATTTGCCCAAGCATTCGAAACATTGCGCAAACAGTATTGCCCCGAGTACGATCAACTTTGCGATAATTTCTACAGAGCAAATGGATCAGAACTTTTGACGGCTCTGAGAAACGTGATCATCTCCGATCCAAATCAATTACCGGTCGAATTTAGATTCCAAAACAACAGCGGACCACCCAATTATTCCGTATTTCAATATCAAAAACTCGGCGATCACTACAAATGGGTAACGATCGGGAATTGGTCGGAGGGAAATTTGAATTTAATACCCCCTTGTACATGGAATCATAGTCGAGATTGTATTCGACTCAAATCGGATCTGGAACCTGGTCGATGCAGGAAAAATTGCAGTAATTTTCAAAAGATCACTCCGATGGAAGGCAAAAAGTGTTGCCACGAATGCGAAGAATGTCGTGGTCCGTTTGATTTCATAAATCGGACATCGGATGATTGCCAAAATTGCCCAGTTGGGTATAAGCCGGATACCATTACTTTTGATCATTGCATTCCCGAATCACCAGTGGTCCCAGACACTTCGGACAAGTTGATTGTATTTTTATTAATCGTAGCCTTATTGGGAATTGTCCTGTGCTTCTTTGTGGCCGTATCGTTCATTTTATACAGGCATACACCAGCGGCAGTATTAGCTTCATTCCCAATATGCCTAACCGAAAGTTTGGCCATCGCGTGTTTATTGGCCAGTTCAGCACTGACCGCGGCTAGACCCAGGGATTGGATATGCATTCTCCAATGGTCACTGCAACCGTTCATCTTAACATTGGTCGTAGGTATAATTTGGATTCGAGTCATTCGTCAATCCAATGAGCATTTGGAATTCGCCAATTTCAAAAGCGCCCCGAGTATTCGAACCGGTCAGCTAATCCAGCTATTCGGATTATGCCTAGCCGAATTGGCCATAATCATTATTCGATCACTGATCGATAGACCTAAAGATGAGTCTGAACGAGAGCCTGGTACCAGGTATGTTTATATGGAAAGGAAAGAGTTCACATTTGCGGCATGCGCATCCATAAAAGAGATTCAAACGTTATTCATATTATTCATACTACCATTCGCCTTCGTTCTGATGACCTTCGTATTATCGATCAGGAGGAGTAAATCGGGCACCATATTCGAACGTAGGGAATACAGACGGATCGCTTGGTCGTGCGTATTGATTTTCGTACTATTCGCTTGCATCGCTACACCCATATTCGCCAGCGATAACAAGTTGAATCTCAGAGCAGCAGCACAAATGGCCGTATTGATCGTATGCGGTCTGATCATTCTGGTGATCGTGTATATACCTACAGTATACCTGATGATCAAAGGGACAGGGAATACTTGGCTCCATTTGACCAGGGACGTGAAAGAGGACGAACGTATTAGCAGTGATCAATTGAAATTGACCGATGAAGTGTTGGGCGAAGGGTATTTCTGCGAAGTCAGGCGTGGCTCATACGACAGGAACGCAAAACAGACGTTGGACGTGGCTGTGAAGATCGCCAAACGCGGGACTTTGAATAATCCAACGCATTTATTGGATTTGACCGGATCCCTGTTGCAGGAGATCGTGATCCTGAGGCACGTGCGTGATTGCGAACACGTGGTTCGTTGGTACGGCGTGTGCAACGATGCCGAATCCATGCTATTCGTATTCGAATACATGAACGGTGGGAGTTGTAGGAAATTCGTCCCGAATCGACGTTCCCAATTGACTAATGCGGATCTGTTGTGGATCGCGTCGAATATCGCGGACGCGCTTTGGTTTTTGAAACAGAAATCCATCGTTCACAGGGACGTGAAATGCGAGAATTGTTTGGTTCAAGAGAGGCTCGCCGTCGGACAAGCCAACGCGGCCACCACGACTAAATACAGGGCGAAATTGGCCGATTTCGGCGTGGCTGTCGAAGCGAACGCTGGCAAAGTGGATCAGAGAAGGAAGATCCTGTTCCCGGAACGGTACACGGCTCCGGAGGGGTTCTCGGGCGAATTCTCGCATGAGAGCGATGTCTGGAGTTTCGGGGTCTTCGTTTGGGAATTATTCGCATTGAAAACTTCCGATCACGCCATCCCGTATGAAAATATCCTCAGGGACGATATCGAATCGCATATCGTAAGCGGGAATATTCTACAGAAACCACAGGCGGCCAATGCGGACGTGTACGAGAATATCATGAAACCGTGTTGGGAATACGAACCCGCAGGGCGAATCGATATCAAACGATTGAAACATCAACTTTTGATTATGACCCGAAAGAACGCGAACAACGGGAATGGAACGTTGGCCAAAAGGAAGCACAGTCATTTGACGGTGTCCACGCCAGATTTATTGAATGGTAAGGGGTCCTGAAATTTGAAATCAGACCTCTGGATACATGATATTTTTCCAGGCAGCATCTTTTGGGCATCAGAACCATCCACAGCTAAAACCAGCCCCATCCCAGGCTCATCTCCACCTGATAATTCCGATTATGCAAGAGTATATTATAAGAAACCGGTGATTTCTTCAGGTAATCATGTGTGTAATTTCAGTATGCCATAATCACGGGGGTTTTTCAGATATCCAACATTCTATCAGTGCTCCGGGTAGTATCCTTACTACACATCAATTGAAACCATCGATTTTAACAATAAACATGGACGATGACATTGACAACGCGTCAGCGGGTCAGCAAAATTCGTGCAGCGAATTCACAACGGGTTCGGCATATAAGAAATTGACATAATTTTCAACTCGATTGGAATGATTGGTGCTTTTGATGATTCCGAATGCGGGTGTTCGAGTTTGTGGGGTTTAACATTGCCATGTGTTCTTGCCAATATTCCGCAATGTACAGTGATCATTAAAATCAAGAATATTCATGATATATCATTTACAAATCAATGGTTCAAAATCTGATTCCAAAATAAGCAAAGATCAATACAAGAAAATATTGCGCAATTAAAGATATCAGTTACTGTACACGCTATTCATGATCTGATAAGATAAGTATACCTTGCTTAATATGCAAATTCAAAAATTACTAGGATATGATAAATGCAACGAGGTATTTTCTTCCTTCGGAGAAAAATTACCACGTTCAAAGAAGAAACGGTAGGAAAAAAACAACAGCAGGGCAAACTACAATTAGCACTGCACCAACAACAGCAGCTCCAATGCCGATGCCTACCCATTTCATGTTTCTCCAAAATTTCTCATCACCTTTGGTCTTATTGATACGTTCCAATATTTCATTTTCACACTGAAAATGAAAAATAAATATAAGAGAAACTATGCTGTGTTCAAATTTACTTGAATTTGATCCTTCAGCACAGCCAGATATTTCTCATTGTACTTGTTACCACCGATTTTCGGAATCGATTTGAATATTTCGATCGCCTTAGGATAGGATTGCTCATGTAGATTGCGAAATTTTTCAGGATCGATTGGATCATTGGAATCGCAACCGCCTTCTTTCATCAGATCCATGTAATACTTCGTGGCTTTATACACTGCGTTCATATTATTAGCTTCAGCATGAGCCTATAAAAAATTCAAAATTCAAATTTGAATTTGTTATAAATTAGACCATACCTCGAATGCAGATTTGACATCTGGCATAATGCCACTTCGAAAAATTTTCACATAAGCTTGAAAGTAGCCGAATAATTCGCTGGCTGTAATTTCTTGGCCATTCATTTTCTTCACTGCAAGGCCAGCTGGGTCGAGTAATTGCGGAATCAGCACATTCAGTTGCTTTTTGAATTTGTAATCGATATCTGAAACTATTGCGATACAGTATCCATACTGTATTTTCAGCACTAACCTTGCAATTGGACGGGTAAATTCTGATTCATGGCCACATTTTGGCCAGGATATGGCATCAAAAAACAGCCCACATCATCGAAACATTCCCGAATATGCAGGCGAACGCATTGCAATTCCGCATGCTGTTTCTCGGGTATCTAAAAAGGTATTAGTGTAGTACGTATGTCTCCACCTTGGAAAAAGTGGAGACCCGGAGTGCAATATGTCTCCACCATGCCAAAACTAAACCTGGTTAAGCATGAGCCTGAGACTGAGCCTGAGACTAAGCCTAAGCCTAAGCATAAACCTAAGCCTAAGCCTAAGCGTCTAAGCGTAATGCCTAAGCCTAAGCCTAATGCCTAGCATACAAGCCTGAACTCAACTTTCGAGCCACGGTACTATATCTATTGACAAGGAGACATATCGCATCCAGATGGCCTTGTATTTTCCAAGGTGGAGACAAGCTACACTATTACCATCTAAAAATGCCTGGATTGCGCAATCTGGATCAACTGTGATTTGCATACCTGCAATCTTTTGTTCAAAAGTTCCTTGCCGCCAGTAAATCCGTACGAGTGTTCATGAGAATTCGGCCAATCGCGGATCAAGAATGTGAGATTCTGAAAATATCCAGTGTCCACTGTCCAGTGGTCACTGAAAAATACAGTACCCTCACCTGAAACGGTTTATCAGCCACCGCTTCCATAGCCACCCTTCCATATTCAGTGAAAAAATGCAAATTTTGCAAATCGTTCTCTTGAATATTACTCGACAGATTGTAAATCTGAAACATGATGAGATTGCGCAATTTTTCAGCAATTCTCATGAATTTACTTGAATTGAACTCAGCATTGTTGACAATGCGAATATTGTTGCGCAATCTTTCACAGTTGATTGACTATCGAATGACCCTTGGGTATCCATCAAAAGAATAGCGATCTAAAAAATCGATTATCTTTATCCGATCAATATATTTGATCAGATTGCATATACATCTTCGCCAGATTCGGTTTTGATGAAAAACGGTTCTGACCATAATAAAATGCCTGTAGTATCCAATTCTGTACCGCTTTTCCATGAGAAGCCATCAACATCCGATGTGTCATCATCCAGCCAATTTGCCTGAAATTTGAATGTTTGCAGTGATTGCGCAATTATTGCGCAATGTGTCCTGGCAACACACTTTAAATGTGGGCTGTTTGCTAAATATCATATGGCAATAATTGCGCAATAATATTGCGCAATGGAAATTTGCAAACCAACACGCATACTTTATCTTCACTTTTCAAATACCGCAAGAAAAAATTCAGTAAGAACGATTTCCCTTTTCGGAATGCACCAGCCACAGAAATGACCACCACTTTTCGACTGGCCACATCATCACGCAGCAGAATATTCTTCAATGCATTTTCGTTCAATGTCAACGTATGATTGGAAGTATCGATTATTTGTACAGGACACCCTTTCATAATGGCCAGTGGACATTCTTCTCCGAATGAGGATTTGGTATCCATGTAAGATTCTTCATCCGAAGGTTGAGATTTTGTAGATTTCGAACCCATGGTGCTGGTGAACAGACTGCGCAAGAAAACTGGTGAACAAGAAGACTGATGAATGAAATTGCTGTTGTGGTGTTTTCCAACGAAAATGACTGAGTCAGAATTTGTTAACCGTCCAGGCGAGGGCTGTGTATCGACTTTTGTGTGTATGCGCAATTTTCCAGACGGCCCAGACTGAGGGTGCAGCAAAATCATAAGACAGGGCTAGAATGGCTGTATGCCAAATCAAAGTTTCCTTCTTTCTGAAGAATTTTCACTGGTATTGTCTGATCCAGGCTGCCTGCTGGCGCCTGGGCATGATTCAATGTTTTCAAAATTCATACAACACTTGGTTTGTGTGCCAAGTTTTCTGGCCTTTGAAGTTTTCGTATCCGCAGCAAAAAGTGCTTCCACAAGTGACGTATCAATAATTACACATGCGATATAAAAAAATCCAAGCCAACAAATACGAAATCTATGTTTCCATGAGTCCTTCGCACCGCTTGTAATACCCTTTCCAAAATATGTTCAAATAATTGGGCTTCCCTGTTCCGCCAGCAGAAGCAGCTAACATAGCTTGCATAAGGCTATTGTCCATTGGCCGATTCCCATCAGGAGCCTCCAAAAGGCTGTGCTCGAATGAAATGAAATACGCACGATCACTGGCTTTCTTCCTTTTCAATGCATGGCTGTCCGAAATGGCATAATTCAATGGCAATCGCTTGATTTTGGTCATATTTTTTGAACCCATGTGATTCAGAAGCATATCACTGTCGCTCGTATTCGAAAATATTGGGTCCATTTCCACTTCGGAAATTGCTTCATCAACTTTCCAGGGGTCTTCGAATTTCGAAATCTTATCGTACGAATCGTCGGATGGTTTGATAACCATGATCCTGGTGGTCAAAATTTCGGTGCCTTGATGCTTGAGTATTGTGGTTGCAATGTCATGACCCTAAAATAGTTCGAAATTTCAAATCCAGCCCAGGTTTAATCAGCAGAAAACATACCTGAAAATCCAGTGTAAACAGATGATCCAAATTCCTCATAATCACCCCATTAGTATCGATCGAAATCACTCGAGCGTATTCTGTCATATCAAATATCCTGAATCGCTCGAATGCCCTCTCGTTATCCGTACTCGAATTGATCATGATGGCTAAATGCAATCGGCCTTCAGGAAAGCATTCTTGCGTGCACACTTTCTCATCTCCACTCTTGGAATTGACGAACAGGACCACATCGATATTTTCTTTGATTTTTAGATCATTGAATAATCGATCGATATTGATCAAAGCGGAACACAAGTGGGCTTCATTGGGTGCATGGAAAACGTACGCCCATTTCTCATGTGGATCAATTGATGTCCTGAATGCTAATCCTTGAGTTGTGGTTGCTAGAGTAGTCGTCAGAGCCAATTTTGGTGTGGTTGATGATTCTGTGATGTCATGGCTAATGTCCAAATGTCGACTCCCATCCTTGCTCCCAGTAGATGATATGGCAGGGATTAAATCGGATTTACTGGCTGATGGTGATACTGACCAAAGGACATATATGGATATCAATAAAATGCAAAATAATATTACAGGATAAACCTTATTGTACCATGATCTCATGCTGAACAATACCTTCTAATTGTGAGTACCCTTTTCTCTTCATGAAAATAGAACGCATACTGAACAATACCGGTTAGATTTCAGAAATCGCCTTAGGGATAGAAAAAACAGGATTTCTGAAACCTAGTCCATGTCTGACCAACTGCAAGGACCTGCAGTGCACGATCATTGTGCATAAACGTATTGTCCAGTTGGAAATTGATCAGTTGTTGTACATGCTGATCAATCGATAAATTTGGACAATGCAAAATGATGATTCATGATTGTAGAATCCAAAATAACGCCTTGCAATTACTTGCTTTTGTGCATTGCTGCAGTGTGCTTGCAACTTTTCTTGTCAAATAATTGATAACCTGTGGAAGCTGCAGGGCAATTGAATCAGCAAGAATTGCAAAGAAGTCATTCAGACCAGAAATAATGGCTGCAAGTCATGTTCCAAGCAAAGTGACATTTCTTCATTAGCCTTGGCAATGGTGGTGAATTTCAAAGAATACTCGATGCTTGCTGTGATGGAAAAATGTCTCTGACAGTACCTAACCAGCTCTAAAGGGACCTACGCTTGATCATCAATGATTTTGGTAGTGTGCATATTTGGGTCGACTGGTAAGAAGAGAGCTACAGTAAGCAATTTTTGCTGATTTTTTGTCACGACATAGAGTGGGCGCTGATATGTTGTAAAATTGCAGCAAAAATTGCAACATGAAATTGAAGATTTCGATACGGACGAGTAAGAGATTATACAATGGCCTGAATAAGATTGTTTTTACTCTGCATTGCAGGCACATTTTGCATCGATTTGACCGATGCATGTGCAGTTCATGCAAGTGCAGATGCACCATCCCTTGCCTGTAAAAATTTCAAGGAAAGCTCCCCTAGAATCATGCAACCAATTAGCATAATCGTTTGGTCAATTTTTATTTGTTCCTGTCCACTTCTTCCATGCGAACCTACTGCTATGTCAAATATGTCAAAGAAATGATAATATGCGATTCTCATGTTATGCAATCAGCATGCATTAGTAGGCATATTTGTAGAAAATATAATGGATCTGTACACGGAAATTTTCATAAAATGCACCTTTCAGCATGACACTCCAACATACAATTGCTGGTTTGTGTCTGTCCTCAGCGCCACCATTTTGCTGGCATTTTCGCCCTATTTTATGCCTGTCTTCATTTCCTGTTGAGAAATCCGCCTTGTGATACTTTCCCTCATAATTGCCATCATGCAAGGTGGATCATCAGAAGATAAGGAAATGGGTGGCACAATTTTTGGATTTCCAAGATATCCACCATTTCAATATGGAAAGGAAAGATTTCCACAGGTTCTGTCTGATTTCTTAAATTCTAGATTTCTCAAAATCAGTATGAACAGTCATATTTTTATAGGATACATTCCTGGGCAGATGGTTGCATTTCAATGATGTGATTGATCCACGTACATTATTCACAAGTGATGTAATAACTTTCGAATTATATTACCGCATGATAGCTTATCAGATTTTTTAATTTCTGAAGGAATCATATTTTCTGAAAATGAATGTGCTTATGAAAAATGCAGGATGGATCCTTGATTTGCATGCATGCAATAAGCCTTACAGTATCCACAATTTACTCAGTGGTCATTTTAAAAAATTTCAAACCGGACAATGTCCTACAGTAGGACATGAACTTTTCATAGCATTTTTCACCACCCATCAATTATGCAAATTCTGATCAAATATCCATCAATTCCATTCCAGAAACGTCTCAATGAATGCATCCGATTATTGGAAGACTACAAAAACAACAATATCCCAGCAAATATCACGAATCGAGATTTATGGGACGCTCAGAAAATCAAACAAGCCATCATTCATCCGGATACTGGCGAGAAAATATTCATGCCATTTCGAATGTCTGGTTTCGTACCTTTCGGATCGCCAATTGTAATACTGACTAATTTTTAAACGGTCGGTTAAATTTGTGGGATTTTCATAGGTCACTGGGTTGCTATTGCCTAATCCAACGTTATTCCAAACCGTATTTTGGCAATGGCTGAATCAATCGCACAATGCTTGTGTGAATTATGCGAATAGGAATGCTTCTAAAGTGAGTTTTTGGGCTTGGATGACGATAAATTAGTAGTGGTGGACAGTGATCACAGGTCCTGCCGACCCAGTGTTTATAGTTCAATTGGTAGAGCATTTCGCCTTACCAACCAGAGGCCCCTGGTTCAAATCCTACTGTTGGAAATGGATTTTTCGCATTTTTAGCCCACTCCAATATCAAGATTCATGCAAGGCTATGTTGGTGCAGTGACCACGGCAGTCTCCATCGCTGTCGGTTTATCATTACTCATAAAAAGGGCGGAAAATTTCAAACCAGCAACGAAAGTATTGGTGCAAAAATTCATACCGTTTCCTGCTGTGGGTATGATGGACGCTGCAAAATCATCGCAGATCACGAAATTCATGACCAAAATTTCAGCATTCGCAAGCACATGCAACGCTGTGTTGATGCGTCGACACGAAATTGGTACAGGTATCCAAGTATTGGATTCGAAAGATCAAGTGATTGGGACGTCGAAAGTTGCAGCAAAAAGAGTATTCCGTTGATTTCACTGGCCTAAATGGAAGATAATATCCTAAATTACAGGCTGTAAAAGAAACTGCAATGACAAGGGCTTTTTTACCAGCACCGATTTTGCTTATTCCACCGATCGTGATGACGTTTTTGGAGAAGTACGTACGCGATCCAAAATCACATTCGAAAATGATCAGTGGATTTATGTTTAGGACTAAATTCCTCAAACGTAATCCAAGATGGCATTTGCCGTTGAACGCCCTGACGTGCACTTTATCATTCGGATTCGCTTTGCCAGTGGCCATTGCATTGTTCCCACAAAGATCAACGGTCAGATATGCACATTTTGAAAATCAATCGATAATCAGCATGTCGAACCTGCAGTAACAAACTGATTTTCAGATCGCAGTGAAAGATTTGGAACCACAAATTGCGCAATCGACGAATGAGGAATTTTTATATTACAATAAAGGCCTATGATTCAACAAATTTCATGGAGTGATCGCAAATTTCACTTATTGCCCTATGGCCTAGCAAGATTATCGATTATTTGTGATTGCTCAAATGCCATTGCGAAATTAGCTATCCCAGGCACCAGATGTGCTTTTAAATTTGAAGCTAATGTAAATTTGAATCTAATGCAAAATTGATAGTAAACTTTTTGAAAATTATTGCTGGTCTTCTGAAGACAGGGGGCCCAAGCTGCCTAATTCTTCGAAATACCATTTCTTCTGTTTGTACACTTTTACCCTGATGCTAGTTAGCTAAGAATCCGGTTCTACTGGTTCTGGTGAATTTCTGTCAATACAGCTAGCCGCAGAGAAGTCGCTTTTAAAAGTAGCTTTTTTGATTTCAGTTAGCAACTATCGGTTTTTCAAATTGAGACGATGGCGTTGTGCACTTGGGGAGCCAATAGTTATGGTCAACTTGGTTTGGGTCATTGCGATGATCAATGGAATCCAGTGGTAGTAAATCAGGTGCCATTCAAGATTTCGTATTTCGGAGCTGGAGGTGGGCATAGTGTGATTATTTCTGGTGAGTGTTTGTCATGTGATTGTGATTTGGACATGGGCAATGATCTGGGCACTGACCATCGATCATACAGATGATCAGATACCAGTCGATGATTGATCTGCAAATTCTGAACAATCGATATCTGTATATGCATTTGACCAGTCCTGAACACAGCATCCTTTCAGACAATGGTCGCATCGCTTTCTGTGGCAACAATAGCAAAGGCCAAATCGGCGTGGAACCGTCCATAAAAAAAGTCCATTCGTTCACCGAAATCGATCATTCCATATTCGCATCACCACCATCCAAGGTCAGTTGCGGTTGGGAGCACACATTGATCACTACCGTATCCGGCCAAGTTTATGGATTGGGATGCAATGGTTACAGTCAATTAGGTTTGGACGACCAAGTGGCCGCCACGTCCAAACCGATACTGATCCAAGATTTACAAGGTATCGCGAAAACTGCCTGCGGTCTTCGCCATTCCATGTGTTTGAGTCGAGATGGGAAAGTGTTCACGTGGGGGGAAGGGAGGAAAGGTCAATTGGCTAGGAAGATTCGTGAAGATAAGCATCCCACGAGTGTGGATCATATTCCTGAACCGATAGTGGACATTTGCGCTGGTCAACACCATAGTGCTGCGTTGACCGTGTCCGGATCGGTCTACACTTGGGGATGCAATAAGTATGGACAATTGGGACTGAATCCGAGGAAATCGATCTCCACTGAAATCCCAACGAAAGTGGCTGGATTACCGCAGGTCGGATGTTGATTTTTGAATTTCGACTGTGGATCATGGGCTTTTGTTTCAGAATATCATGGCGATTCATTCAGGTTGGTCCCATATGATCGTGTGCACATCGGATGGTCAACTATTCGGTTGGGGTCGATCCAATTATGGCCAATTGGGAAGCCAATATAAATCCGGATTCAGCCATGAACCAACATCGATCACTGATTTTCGATGCGCGATTAAAGATCGATCATTACTGGCCGTTGGATCGGAGCATAATCTAGCCATGGACGATTCGGATGGTACGTTGAAATCGTGGGGTTGGAATGAACATGGCATGTGCGGTTTGGGAGCCGGTAGCGAAGATATTATTTACAAACCTCAATCGATCGACTTGCCAATTAGTGATAAGAAAATTCAAAAACTTAGCTCTGGATCCGGGCATTGTTTAGCTGTATTCAGTGATTAGAAAATCGATATGGATTAGTAATACTTTATTGTGCTACATGGCATACTGTAATCATATTCAGAACAGTCTTAACCTTGTGTCACATTTTCGAACGCTGTCTTATCCAAATTCATGAAATTCGATAACGTTGGTGTACTGGATGAACAAATTGGTGCGAACAGTGTCCCATGGATTTGGCTATCCAATCCACAACTGACAGCAGGCGGATTGATGCCATCGGTGTATAATGCAAAAATGACTCTAGTTTTATTCACTCCATTAGGTTTCATTGGTTTTGGTGTGATTCCTAGTTCAGGAGGCGATGCAAGGTCTCTGCATTCCTTTGGGAACGCAGAATGATATCCGCGATTGATCAGTGATCGAATTTCTGGCGGTTCATAAATATCCCATGAACTGGAGAATACTGCATGCAACGCTTCTTGCTCCAATGCACCGTTGGTTTGGCCGCATTGCTGTTCTAGCAATGGTTTTTTGCATGATGTGAGACAGGATAGGTATCTGGAATGGAAATTTTGCATTTCATGGTGCAATTGCATGCTGCAGTTGATTCTGCAGTGCGTTCTGCAGTTGATTTTGCAGTGCGTTCTGCAATGCATTCTGCATTGTATGCTGCAGTCGATTCTGCAATGCATTTCGCAATTGCATTCTGCAATTGCAAGTACTTTTCATGCAATTATTGCATGCCTACTTGCAATCGCCAGCCATGTAAGGCATAATATCGATATCCAAAATAGCATTCTCTAATAACAGCATGTACACATTTGAACTATTCATGAATGATGAACAACTACGTTTGCATATGTCGGTTGCATTGGGATTTGCTTCTTGCAAGCATGTGATCGCTGCTGAATAATCTGCAACGATAATGAAATCTGATCAGTGATCCTGATCAGTAAATTTCGAACATATCTGCCCAGTATGCTTATAGTTCAGTTGGTATCAGCATTGGCCTCTCAAAGCAGAGGTCCCTGGTTCAAGTCCGGCCATCGGAAAAGATTTTTAATTCTCACCATATACTCTGCTAATGCAAATATGATCAGCCAGGCCAAATCCACTCACGACCATATGTTTGTAAACAGAATTTTCGCAACGTTCGAATTCAGTTTTGATCATACTGTAAGCGCTAAAATTGAGTCATACTGTAGCAAGATATTTGTAAGCAGCCAATATGGTCATGCCATAATTTCAGGAAATACGCATACTAGCAATAATCTTTGAACGATGTAGAAGTGAATTCGTGCTTCAGGAATATGCTGAACAATTTCCTCGACGAATGCAGGGATTTTGTGAATTCAATATGATCCGGATACGCTGCATTCATCCACATTTGGTATTGATCGAATGCAAGATCAACGCAATACTGATCAGGCGTGGTCCATGAGAATGCACAGATCCATACTGAAAAAATATGATTCAATTTTTGAAATTTTCTGGGTTTTTTGTTGCAAAATTTCAGTTTTCACAAACTTTTTTCAGAATACAGTTCAAATCAGCATACTTGCTTCAAAGCCAAATATCCAGAATTTGGTCATTTTAAAACCAGCAGACAATTTTTGACATGTCCACGCACTGGATGGACATTGCAAAAGGATAATATAGGCTACCAATTGTCATGCATCAACGACAATTATTGAATCGAGCGAAACTGGCATACTTTGACAAATTTAGGCTAGCGTCACAATTATCACGCTTCTTTTGAGTTCGTACATTTTTTTGCCCGAGGCAATTTCAGGCGAAATTAGATGTATAGAATTCAATTTTTGAATGCATTTTTATAAAATGGATGCCCTCAGAATGGCTAAAATCCGGTATACATAGTCATATTGCGTAATAATTCGAAAAATCATGCAAATGATTTGCTAAAATCTGCTGCAGTCTCATATCGCGCAATAATTCAAAAAAAGCATCCATGATACATCGACAAGCAAAAACCGAAGCACATTTTCCAATCAATAATCACAACTCGAGCATACTGTAGAGTGATCATTCATAAATCAAATTCGAATTCCCGCCATTCACTAATTCACCATCTTCTTCCAATTTACTCATTCTTTCGTCCATTTCACAAATTCGACCATTGGTCAACATCAAACGTAATTTCTGAAATTATGCACTAATTAGCTTCTTGGATATTAGCTAAATGCCCGCATACCTTTTTCCCATGCTTATTATTCTCATTTGGCAAACCGGCCGAACTCGATGCCGTATCAATGCATTTTCCCACTGACCATGTCTGAAAAAGACAAGTGCATTAGCTAATTAGCAAGCTAATTTGCATAATTACCTTAGAGAACATGATTGGTACATGATTAGAATTCTTGCACGTAAATCCTGGTGGTAATTGAAGACGCAGATACAATCGTTCTTCTTCAGGAATTTTCCCTCCATCGCCCAGTGCTGTTTGTTTCAATTTCATCAAAGCGATTTTAGCTGCTGTAGTTGCATTCTTCGCGCTGACAGGTTTCTCATGTCCAACTTCATTCGAAGTAGCTGAAAACGGCGATTTTAGGCCACAGATTCAAGCCTGGAAAATGCCGTACTTTTCATGCTTTTCTTGATCTCCTCAACATATTGAGCTGCTTTCGATTGCGCAATCTCAGCACGAGACGATCCTTCGTAGGTGCATTTATGATCGAACGGGTGCCTATGCCTGAAATTGCGAAATGATCAATTGTGCAGATTCAAAAAAATCAAGGCTTACTCGAGGCAGAATACGCGTTTGCAATGATCGCATACAATTTTTACGCTCGCAATTGATTTTTCGCATCCATCCAAATCGCAAATTGGGCCTTGTACGGCGTCTGAAATACAG
>JAQIWJ010000552.1:0-19522 GCA_034695185.1 Discolaimus major
ACACCGGTCTTTTTACGCATACAGGTCATGATTGAAATTTTCTAGACCTGGGACGAAAGCTTGTACCCATTGGCCGCAGAAGCAGCGTCCAGATGCGCATTGGTACATACGGATGGTATGTACGACATAACCGGTGCCAAATGCCCAAGCTGCGGTGGCACTCCTTACAATACGATCGGAGAGAATCTTTTCAAAACCGGCGGCGTGGACGTTCCGTTCGTGGACGCGGTCGAGAGTTGGGTGAAGAGCGAAAAAGCGTGCTATCCAGTCGGAAGCACTATCAACCAATGCACCGGTACATGTGGTCATTATACGCAAGTCGTTTGGTCGACCACCAAATCCGTTGCCTGTGCGAAAGGAATGTGCGGTGATCGTGGTATTACAGTCGCTTGCAATTACGGACCAGCCGGCAATAATCTTCGCTCTCCCGCGTTCAAAACGGGTTCACCTGGATCCGGATGTGGAACCGGTGAATTCGGAGCAAAAGGAGACGATGGGCTTTGTGTATGAGGAATTTCTGTACGCACACTGAGCACGATCAATCTAAAAATACGTTTTAGGGCTAATTGAAAACGGAAGTAGTATTTCTGAAGCAAGTGATAGCTGATACAAAAAAAAACACTTGGGTGGTGATGGGTTTATGATAACAGAAACTTTGGGATTGGCCTAGTACACGTATGCATAGGTAATAAATGGTTTTGTGGAATATGTTAAACTCTATATCATCATAATCCAGCTAATCCCAGAAGTAATTTTTCTGAAGCATGGGAGTATATCTTATGCGGCTACCGTATGCAAATGTACAGTATAGAAAAATTCGAGATTCTCAAATCCTTTCAGTAGCCTGAATGCTTATATAACCACGACATTCACATATTTTTCTGATAAAAAGAACCTACTGCTTCAATTGGCGTTGCTAGATTTCAAGTGTCACGCGTATTGAAAAAGTTGATCAAAATATCGATTTCGGATACAAGCGTGATCGACCGATTTTGACTTCACCAATCGATAGAGCATGATCGATTATACCGGAAAATATATCCACATGTTTATTCTTGCTCTGTTTCCTGCAAAGTAATGATTAATCAAGGATCATGTGCTAAAGGATAGCCACAAATTTGAAATTTCAAAAATCTTTGCGGCATGATTTGTGCTGCCAACGCATATTTTCTGGGATAACTAAACACACTGATTTCAAAAATCATCTTTATTTTGATATCTGATCAATATTTTCGGACTTGATCAGAAATATCCATTTCCGATATATCGATTCCAGGTCGATTTGAGAAGCACCAGGTGATAGAGTATGATCGATTGGCCAAAAATAGCCTGAATACAGCAATGATTTTCAATTTGCTGAATGCATTTTGATCGTGAAAAAATAATCGAAATCGCATACATATATCTCAGAATTTTTCGGAATATGCATTTGCGTATTCTTTGATGACTGTATTGCCTCAACGTGAAATGCCGAAGCAGTCCTCGGTTTTGCTTCAATTCTAAAATCAGCATCCAAGCAAGAATCATTTAGAACCGGTTTCCCTCAGGCGCAGTTTTTCTACCTGTACACAAATTTAGCAGAATGGAATCGAAGCATATTTTACTCCCTCTCCAATCCGGTGTTCATAGCAAACAGAAAATTTGGCATTCTTATTTCACTGGATGATTATCTTAGCTACGCATGTTGGACTTTGACCTTTCCGAAGGATTTATCTCTACCAACTGACAGGCCAAACCTTAGCTTCGAAAAGTTGTGTACAAGTTTTTAGCCTCCACTTTTCGCCAATTCCGCCAAAGGAAGCTGTGGGATAGCTCGAAGCGAAGCCATGAAGTGGATTATCCTCGTTTTATATCCGTGTTTATGTTCCGGAGTATTTTTCGATATCCACTCGACGGCCATACGTAATGCGAAATGGTTGAAGGAGAATCGATTACATTGGTATCATTCGTATGTACCTGACGTTCTGAAAATTCTATCCAAAGGCACGTATTATGAAGAGGATTTCAATCAAGCCGGTTTCGATCCGGGGGATATAAGTTCATTGAGGGATATAGAAGATCGATTATCCACGTTTTGCCCATTAGCCGATCATATAATCGAGAATTTACGATTGAGCACCGAATGCGCATCCGATTTGAGTTTCCTCGTTTGCAGCGGGGCGAATTTGACCAGGAGTCTTATCCGAATGGCGTCGAATTATTGTCAAGATGCCTCCTGTTTGTTGGAGGCGAAAAAACTGATGGATACTAATTTGTGGACATCGAAATGTGAGTGCTGTGTGCATTTTTGGCAATGCGAGTTTAGTAGAGATACTAGTGCCAGGCTGTGCCAGCCTCGTCCGAGTTCAGTTGTTGACTGAAATTTGAGAGAGTCAGCTGCTGAGTTTGAACAAAATTTTGAAACCAGGGTGGTCCTTGAAATGCATGCTACATGCAAGCTTATTTCTGCTCAGTGGCATTGAAATTGCGCAATTCAAAAAATTGAAATTATCTGGCATAAAATTGGTCAGCCTGACTGCAGAAATAGATTAGAAGGCGGAGTTCAGTCGTGTGATGACCAATCACAGCATAGGAGGCGGAGCTAGTCTCAACACAGATCATATCCATAAGCCTGTATGTAAAATGTGTGATCAGACTATGCTAAATTTCGTACTTTTTCAGTCATCGATTCGTATGGCAAAATGTCGGGCGGTTTACGCAGCGGTAGTTACATGCATTTGGGCAATTTTCAAGAATGCGTTCAATTGATTGTGAAGAAGCAAAAAATCACCGCACAAAGCCACACGTTCGATGGGAAATTCTGTCGTGCCACATTCTCCGTACCTCTCTCCGAGACTCGAAGGCTTTTAGCCACCAAATGCTACGGTAGAAATTTAACACAAGTGACCTTCTTGAATTTCCCGCGAAAATTTTGAATTCGAATTTCGAAAATTTGCAGGGTTGTGAATCGAATGAAGGCGCATACATTGTTCAATGGGGATTTTGTGTACCGAAATCGTGCAATTTATACGAAGTCAATGGTTTATTCCATTACAGTAAGACTGCGATCACCTAGTGATCGCCGATAAAATATATCGATTTTCAGTCCTCAACGCGACCAAGCACATGTTATGTCCGGCCGGAAGGCCGATGGTTATGTGTGATGAAATCAAACCTCTCTCAAAAGATATACCAGCTCTGATCATGACGTAAGCATTGCGTATGATCACAAGCCGATAATCGATCGATTTTCGCATCAGGATTATATGCGTGATTTTGGTACTGATCATGATTGCATCCACAATTTACGATCTAGTGGATAGAAAAATATTGACCAAACAATGGTTGGGATGTTTCGGTGAAAACGAATCATCAGTAAGATCAGGTCAAAATTCGAATTTATCGATTGATTTTATCAATACAGGCTGAAACGAATAATTTCGAAGGGCATGAAGAAAGGCCTTCAAAGGTGTCCAGAAAAACGCACAGTAAGCCTGAAAATAGGCCACACCCTTCAGCGCTATCGATCTTGGCCTTACAGGCAAATCCGTGGAAATCCTATTCGCATTCTCCATATACACTAATCTGAAAGGTTTATTGAATCTGAGTGATCCGAAAAGGGACCAGACCCGATTCCTTGATGGGATCCGTGTTTTATCGATGGCATGGATTGTGTTGGCAGAAGTGCACGTGATGATGATCGATTTTATTGGTAGGCGATCGATCGATCAGTTCGATCATGGCATGATCACTAGTGATCATGCATTGCATTTCAGGCAATATCACCATGCTTCTCAAAAAGCCATCCGTAGCGGCATTTCAATCAATCAATAATAGCTCATTTGCCACTGATACATTTCTACTGATCGGTGGTTTCCTGCTAGCTTATTGGTGGCTGAAAAATGATACCAAACATCACGGTGCGGCGAAAACCGCAAAAAGAGCAGCATTTGCATTGGTGAATCGCTTATTGAGGTAGAGGGCATACTGTAGCTATGACCCATGCAGTCATAAAAATTTTTACAGACTCCTACCAGTTTATATATTCATACTGGGCTTATCAGTATCATTCTGGTCACGCATCGGTGACGGACCGATGTGGACGACAGGAAAATACTCTCGATGGGGTCCAGTATATTGCCCGTATACATTCTGGACGAATATACTATTCATCAATAATTTCGTGGCCCTCGATCACGCCTGTTTATCATGGACATGGTTCGTGGCATTGGATTTGCAGCTTTATCTATTGGCTATCCCATTATTGATTGTATTGAAAAAGTACGCTTTGACCAGTGATCAGCACCACAAAGTGGTATTCAAAAAATTGCGCAATTTTTAGGGTCCCACTGGTTGGATTCGTAATCAGCACGATCCTGATATTGCTATCATTAATTTTGAACGGTGTGATTGTGGGCTTATATGGCCTTGCACCGTCTCTGATGGGAAGCACGGATTTCGCAAGGTAAGAATTTGAATTCCCGCCATGGATTTGAATCCCGGATTCAAAAATCTTAGATACGATTCAATCAATGCTTATTATGAGAAAATTTACATCAAACCGTACACGAGATGGAACGCGTACTTGATCGGAATCATGACCGCGTTCTTCATCCGACGTACACAAAAACAGGGGAAAAATATTTTCCTGAATTTGATGAAAATCAAAGTACGAGATCCGTACGCATTCGGCATGCATTTCGAAATCGGTCGATTTTTCAGCCAGTAAATACCGCATTATGGGCATCGATCGTGGCCGTTTGTTCAGTCTTGGTTTACGGTTTACACGGCTATGCTAATGGTCATTCCAATTCAATAGCCTCAGTTGCCTATGCGGTTTTAGCCAGGACATCGTGGTCAATTGCAATTGCCATTCTGATCATTCTCTGCTTCCAATCAGCAGGTGCAAAAATTGCGCAATCTAAAAACCATGTCAGGTATACTGTATTTCAGGAATTTCAAAATGGTTCTTATCATGGCCATTTTGGACACCGTTGAGTCGAATGACATATTCGGCATTTCTTATGCACGGATTGGTCATTATTTTCTTTTATGGTACTTCGAAAGAATGGATGCAATATAGCTGCGCAAATTCAGTAAGCATGGGGGAGCTTTCGGACCCATTTTGACCCTTGTTGGGTCCCTTGTTGGACCCTGAGCCTTGTTGGGTCTCCACTTTGGCCCTTCAGGACCAATCACGCATGGGGCCCTTTGGGACCCATTTTGACCCTTGTTGGACCCATGACCCTTTTGGGTCTCCACTCGGATCCTTCCAAGTCCAATCGTGCCTTTTCCAGATTTATCACTGGCTCTCAGCATTGATCATCAGCTACGCGTTGGGATTCTTGGCCTATTTATCAGTGGAAGCTCCATTCAATCGAATAGGTCAAATATTATTCACAAAATCCGCCGTCAAGGAGACGAGCCAGAATGAACCAGTTAATTCGGATTCATTGAAATTATTAGATATTAATAAACGCACGTGATCACTGCCCTTCTCTTGACATTACTCGAATTTTATGTATGACTAATTAGATATGATAAAAATGTTGTTCAAATATTTGAATTTAAATTCTGTTTTGGTATACGTGCCCCGAGTTGAATCAGCCTACATGGAAAATGCATAGGCAATTTTCGAGAGCCTAGCATCGGGAATAAATTTTACGCATGATTACGAACTTTTTGTCGGGGAAAAAACTTCTTCACTTTGAAGGGGGTTTGGAGTGTCTATTTTTAAAAGATCGATATCCAAACCGCCTTAGCTTGGCAAAAATTTTTGTGGAAAAATCGTAGGCCTCGGTAGCTAAATGCATTCGGTCGGTGGCGTTCATCGTTCGTTTCCGACACTAGGGGCAACGTGTAGACTTTGTGAAGGGAATTATTGATCGCAAAGCTCGTTTTCCTATGACTAGCTTCCTGGAAAGCTAGTAACGCCGAGTCAGAGACTGCTTCCAATTTTCTCCTAGCAATCCATGCGAAGAGACGTCGTTCAAGCGTCGAACGCGTCCATATTCTCTCCGAACAATAGGCCGACGAAATAGTTCGGAGAACAGCCGTCTTCCGGATTCCTTCGAACTGGAATTTGGACTCCCCCTTAGCATAGGCCAGATTTGAAATACGCGGCTCCCGTTTGCGTGCGCAGGGGGCTAGAGACATTGCCGTATGGTGTATGTCTGGCCGGGGCCGGTTGCTGCCGTTTCGTCGTCTCTTTCTCACCACTTGATGAATAACAACGGCTGTCTCATTATTTTCTGAACGAATTTTCGACCGGTTTCCTCTCCCTTCTAGCTGAAATTGTGACTAACATTTTTTTACTCGAATCAATAACTGCCAGTACCCTGTCTTCGATTTTTGGAGTTTTTATGAAAAGCACATGAGGACGGCTTAGTTTAGTGTGGGATGGAAGAAAATGTGGAATTGCCTATTTGACTGCCGTTTGATTCATCGCTCTTGAACGAGAGTGGATGGATAGCGTCATGAGAAGACGAGCGTAAAAGGGGGGAATTTTTAGATGCATAGTTACTTTTCTGATGCGTTCGTATTTTATTTCGGCCGCCTTCCCCTATGTCGCGTTTTAGGAAGAAGTTTATAGCTAAACGTAGCCTAGTTGTTAGTTGAAAGAAAAACTTGGTCATAGATTTCCCGCAAACTGAAAATTGTTTACTTTCAGGCGTTTCGGATTTTTGTGGACAAGTGGTTTTGGAACTGTAAAATCGTCTTCGTCTGGCGGAAAAAAGAAAAACGGTTTCGATTTCCGGATAACCCGTATTCTTCTCCATCAACAACGGACCGGTCTGGATTCTTGGACGAATAATTATCTATTCTATCAAATACAAAAATTGCGGTCGTACAATAGTCCGTTCGGGGCCCCTGGATTTTACGATCTTCCTTATTTCGGCTAATTCCTGATACGTGAGTGGTCTTTTTCGTAGTTTTTATCTCCTGAATGTTTTGGCTGCTAGAAAATGTTAGAGATAAGACTAATAGCTAGTTGTATAGGAAATTTTTTTTAAGAACTAGTTTCTCTAGGGAACATTTTGGCCAGGATACAAGTTTTGCACTTTACAAAATTTGGACAAAGAAGACTATTTGTGTATTTTGTGACAGAACACAGTCTGTAATCATCGCTATTAGGAGTTCTCCTTGTTTTGTAATTTTTTTCCATAACGGAAGATACTTGCATTAGGTGAATTTTTTTGCCTGCTTCACGTAGTATAGGGAGGGGTTAGAGCGGATTCTCTCGATCCCCGTCGTCTCGAAGCTTAACTAGATTCTTTAGGATTTAGCTCGCCGCATTTTTTTGAACTGTTAGCCGCATTGTTTTGGCCCAGCCATCATCACGTAGGCGGATTTAGTCTAAACATGCCCTTATCATTGCTGATGTATCAGGCATTCGTGTAGATTCTGTGATAGGAATTTATTGGCACGAGTAATAGGATTCATCAAAGTTGACTCAACTCGGCGTCAGAGTGCTCATGTGCTTTCTCGAGTACATGCCGTCCTAAAAGGCGTCGTAAAAGATAATTTTATCTCCGCTTTCGGCTTGCTCGCGTTGAGGCGTTCGCATCAGGCAGGTGAATGGATGACCCGCTTTTTTTCGATCCGCATTGTGAGGAATGCTGAAAATTTGCTATCATTGAACGCAGTGATTGAATGTAGCACTGATTATGTTCGTGTTTTCTGAGCACCCCATTCATTAGCCAGGGGGGTTCCTGGTTTCTTTGAGAGGCTTTTTCGCGGTTTAAAGTTTCTCCCTATGATTGACAGCTGCAGGTTCCGTTAGTTTTTGGAATAGCTGAAGGCGTCGAGAATTGGAGGATGCCTGCTTGAAACCGTCGCAGGTTGCTTCTTTTCTCATTGCTGAGAATATGAGCCAGCCGATCTCGGTGTCCGGCTAGGAAAAAACTAGTTAGCAAATGTTTATTTTTCCTTGTTAGTTAAATTTTTTGCTAAGGCGGCTAGCTAGAGTGTGAGAATGATGGCTCCTTAGAGCTTTGGCGTTTTCTTCAGCAAAAAAGAGCAGCATTTTGAGAATAGGATCTATTTTTGTTACAGCGAATATTGTGCAGGACAATCCCTCTCCTTTTTCTGCTATTTTTACAATGTACTAATTGTATGCCTCTTTTTCAGAACCCACCCGTTATGGCTTGGAGCAGCGAGACGAAACACGGTATCCACGTTGCGTGCTTCATCAGCTTTATCGTGTTCTTCGAATTATTCACCGGCGGCGTCAAATTGCATTCAGTCGACAGTCAACAAGATATCGATCCGATCGAACGTTACGGAATTGTGGGAACGATCGTATTGTACTTACTACGAATCGCCAGTTTATTGGTACTGCCGCAATGCATATTCAACGCCCTCGGATGGACTTTATTCAACGCGTTTCGGGACAAAATTCAACTGAAAGGATCGCCGTTATTAGCACCGTTCGTTTGCATCCGCGTGGTCACCAAAGGAGATTATCCGGATTTGGTACGCAACAACATCGATCAGAATATCGAGACGTGCAAGAAAGTGGGCTTGGAGAATTTCATGGTGGAAGTGGTGACGGATAAAGCGTTGAATTTGCCCAAGAATCCGCGCGTCCGAGAAATCGTAGTTCCCAATTCGTACCGTACGAAATCGTTGGCGTTATTCAAAGCCCGAGCGTTGCAATATTGTTGGGAAGAAGACGTGAACGTATTACGCGACGAGGATTGGATCGTGCATTTGGACGAGGAGACATTATTGACCGAGAACTCTGTATGCGGTGTGTTGAATTTCTGCACCGACGGTCAGCATCAGTTCGGTCAAGGCGTCATCACCTACGCCAATGGTGAAATCGTGAATTGGGTCACGACGTTAGCGGATTCGTTTCGAGTGGCCGACGATATGGGCAAATTACGATTCCAATTCTACTATTTCCACAAACCGCTGTTCGGCTGGAAAGGATCTTACGTCGTGACGCTAGCCGGAGCCGAACGCAAAGTCACATTCGACCACGGTCCGGACGGTTCGATCGCGGAGGACTGTTATTTCGGCATGATTGCGTTCAGAGATGGATACAGCTTCAATTTCATCGAAGGAGAAATGCACGAGAAATCGCCCTTCACGTTCTGGGATTTCCTTCAACAGCGCAAACGTTGGTTGCAAGGTATTTTCCTGGTCGTTCACAGCCGAGCCATCCCAATTCGGATAAAGATCTTATTAGCGTTTTCCTTGTACGCCTGGGCCACAATGCCGTTGGCCACGTGGAACGTCCTGTTGGCCGCCATCGCTCCGTTACCATGTCATCGATTATTCGACTTCTTGGTGGCGTTAGTGGGGGCCATCAATTTATACATGTATATGTTCGGCGTATTGAAATCGTTCACCAATCGATACCGTCACCGACCGTGGACATTGGTCTTTTATTGGATCGGTGCCCTGTGCACGATTCCGTTCACCATAGTCATCGAGAATATAGCCGTTATTTGGGGAATGTTCGGTAGGAAGCATCAATTTTATGTGGTTAGAAAAGTACCAGCCATTGAACAGGTTTGAATAGTAGGGAACATATTTTTTGCTGAAAATTTAATGTGTAATTATCTAAATATCGATTTTTGATTGTACCGTAACCATGTCGTCGCATGTTTTCCGTTTTTTTAAATTCACAATTGTGCCACGCCTATTGATCGATTGCTTTTGAATAGGATTTTTCTCAATGTCTGCAACGCAAAATATGCATTTTGAATTGACCGTCTTTTTTTTGTATGAGTAGCTCGCTTTTCCTTTCAGTGGCTTCTGGAAATTTTTTGCCACGCTGGCTATGCTACTTTTGATTTTGTTGGTTATAACATTGATGAATGGAAATTTTTTTGTTAGGCTCATATAATTAGATACTATTTACGTGTTCATTGGACAATTCCGAATTCAAAAGCTTTAGCCGAAAGAAAATATCTTCATTGTGTTTTTTGCATCACAAAAATTTACGTGTCCATTATATTTGGAAATTGGAATGAGTACATTGAATGACATCATTGCATGAATAGCATGATCATCATTTTCTGGGCTCTAATCGATTCTTGATGCTATCATCGATCACGTCGAGATCTTTCAGGTCATTTTGAATAACATTGACGAGCTTCTCCAAGCCGTCTTGAAATTTCTTCAAATGCTAAAAAGCAAAGGTTTTCTTAAAAATAATTCAGTCATGCGTAGGGATGAACGATCCCAATCACTCATACGTACCAATTTCGTGTCGTCGACGAAAGTCGATGTCAAATCCGAACCGTCCGGTGCACGTGGAACGATGGTGTTCTCCAATACAGCGTAGTTTCTATTGCGTAATTGAGATAGCAGTTCTGATAGCCGACCCTGAAAATCATGGTTCTGATTTTGCAGAATTTGAATTAGAAATCCAAATTACCTTGATCTGTAGCGGTCCGTTCAAACTGAGAAATACGCTCTCCAAACGGCTGTGAAGTAATTCTTCGTTGGAATCGAATGCGTGGCCTTCACGGCTGCGTCGAAAAATTGTGCCAACAATCTGAAATATAAATCATGATTTACTGGACGCTAATTTGCATCATTCACACATACCTTGAGCACTCTGTGCGATAACCGATCCTCGGCCGCCTTCAGTTCAGCCAATCGTGACTGGGACGTCAACGTTTTCTGTTCGATACCCTCGATCTTTTGCAGAAGTTCCTGAAATATGCTTACGGTGAGAAACAGCGTCCAAGGATTTTCAAAAGCATACCCTCATGTCAGAACTCTGGCGTGCGGCTTCTTGTTGCTGCATGACTTGGCGTTCACGTAATTTCGAGAATCCCAATATCGGCCATGGTATCAATTTCGATGGATCCGGGTTGTCGTGCAATGCTTGCAACCAAATCGCACGGTCGATGCCTGTAATTAATTGGTATCAATCAGAGCCAACTTGAACAATGAATCCCACTGACCTTGCATAGGTAAAGCCAAATGTTCTTCCAATTTATCCAACGGTGGATCCACTTTCGGTGCTAAATCGGCCACTTGTAATTCTTGTTCCAATCGAGCTTTCATGGCGGCTTGAGCGAAGTAATTGTACGATTCCAATGCTGGAATACGTCGTTTTGCGTCGCTCATCGTTGAACTTTCCAATATGTACGCCGTGACTTCGCATCTGAATAAAAAATTGCATTGTACGCCATGTATTGAAGGATATGGGCATAGATTTGAACTGTGCCAAATCGTGTTACCCAAAATCTAAGGAATCTTACCTTTCGGTATTGGCATCGCTTGGTAGCGGTCTGATATTATCGATAACCAACGATAAATTCGGTTTCCCCATAATTCTGGCAATACCGTCGATGAAAAGCTGACGCATATTGGAAACGTCATTCGCGTTTTTCTTCAAAATGAACGCCAACAATCCGTCCTCGTTCTTATGACCGCCCAATCGATTATAGCCGACTGCCTGAAAATAACAGATGTGAAATTGCATGAAAAATAATTTTAGAACATTTTACCTTGAATCGGCAATAAGAATTCTCCAACGTAAATTCGATGGGCATTGGAAATGCGTGATGAAATCCTTTTCCGCATCCGGACATGGCGAGAAGTTTGTTCATGTTCCAAATAATCTCGTCCCGTTCATCGCCCCAAAATCTGGGCCGCGTCAAAGCCACCACGGTTTCTAGAAATTTAAAAATATTAGAATTTTCAATAAAAACTTTAAAAAAGAATGTTGCTTACCAGCGAATTGTTGAGCAGAATTGTTAGCTGTCGATTGTTGTAGTTGTTGAACCGGTTGTTGCTGCAACGGCTGATTTCCGAACATTTCTCAAATATTTTTAATTTTGTCGAATTTTCTAATTTCCGATATTTCAGGCGATTGGAACGGAATAAAATATGGAAGCAAATGTAATTTGATAATTGAACTACTGAGGATTGGACTTCACGATGACTCGATTTCCGATTGTAATCGATTATCGCATCAGAGGCTGATCAAAATCTTGATCTTGAATAAATTTTCGGATGAATTTTCTATAATATGGCATGTCTGCTAAAAGCGGTTTTGCAACACCTTTGCTGAAATTGATGTAAGTGGTTCGGTAAAGCTAAGTTTCAGACTAGCACTTTTAGCGCGAAGTTCAAATTGCATCCTTTCTGCATTCTACCGTAATCCTCCGAAATGATAACAGACTTAATTTTGATTTATCATTATGCGAGAATGATCATCACCAGTATTGCATAATTGAAATGGCCAATCGATAATGATCGGTAAGTAATACCAGAAGAAGACATAGAAAACATGATTAAAAATATGTGCACACATGAAAATACCGAATTCACCACAAAAAATGTCCGTCTTCACGCCCGTGTCATACTGTAACCGGTCATCATTGAGAGCAGCTCTCGAAGCTGCTCTCCTGAAATTGATTCAACGCCCCAATGCTCAAAACGAGCATGAAAATCAACAAAATGAACGCCACGTGCAAATACATGAACATTCGTGCATTTTTGCTTTTATCAAATTCACTCTTCTCATTGAATTCTTCCACCCGTGTAGTTGTTACCCCGTTTCCATTTCTGCATAAAAATTTGCATTTGCCGAGTAAATTCTCCAGCTTCGGACATTTGCACGTGCGAAATTCGAATGGCCATTCCCGTTTCTGCAGCCAAATCGCGATCAAACTGGCCGCCAATGTTTCCGTGATCATTGCGAAAAAGAAGACGCCTAAAAATCGATTATCGATTTCCGCTGATCGCTATGAAAATTCGCGTATACCCGTCAATGATATACCGCTGATCGATTTGGGAATTTGATCAGAAATGGTCAGTAGGATGACACCCAATGATAACATCGTAGTTTGACCCATTGTCCCGAAATTCAGCTCGTTTTGTTCTCGACCGAAACTCGAGAATAAAGTGACCGTATTCAATACGCATACGGTTACAGTAGGGAAGAAGATATTTGCTACGTAATACAGTGATTTCCTTTGCATAATCACTGTCAACGAAACCGTGCTCGCATTTGCCAATGTTGATTTTTGAATACGAGTACTGGATTTCATGGATATCAATTTCCATTCACCACCAGCGCAATATTGATTTTCGTCTGGTTCCGATTCGTAGATGATTTGCGATTGATCAGAGATACTTGATCCAATTGTGAATTTGCATGATTGATGATCGAACGGGTAAAGGCCCAAGCGGAAATTGCATGCGGTTTCCATTAGGACGTATCTGATTCGAGTGATTTCTGCTGAATATTCATTTGATTCCTTGAGATGGTGCATAGAGATTCTCAAACGGAGGGTTTCGGCTTTATTCTCCGGATTCATCATGTGCCTGGAAAGAGGCGTATTTTTGGTCTGATTGACCATGGCATTTTTTGGCTTGACTATTCTGATCATAATTTTTAAATTGCATATGGCAATGTAATTGCGCAATACACGCATTTGCTTTCAAAATTTGAATGCCTGTAAGCTCCCTCGTTTCAAAAATAGACTCACAAATTATGAAATACGGTCTCCGGTGTCCAAATGGTATGTGCATCAATATTTATATGATCGATATTCGAGAATTGCTCCGGTTGCCACGCTAAACGCGAGTCGTACCAGTTTTCCATAATCATTGCCCACATTTTCATGCTCTCTTGCTTATCGTTCTAAAACTGGCTTACTGTAACCGCTGCTACGGATCATGAAAAATTCATGCATTTTCTAGCCATGAAATTATCACGGGAGAGCCGTGGAAATTTACCACTTCGATCATTCGAATTGGAGTAATCGATATTCCAATGCGTAATGGCGATTTCGTGCCATCTTCATTCACGATTCCTGGTCTCACGCGTTTATCATAAATCGATTGATCGAATAGATATCTGATCAGGCGTTGTTCAGGATCATCCATACTTGTGAGACTAGGGGTCTCCGAAAGGTGCTTATCCGAGACCGATCTCTCCGGTTTACGTGCGAAGCGTTCGTTGATCATAGAAGCATTATCTGATGAGATTAGTGAAGCTGGATTTTCTGGGATCAAAGAAGCGGATGATGGATTTTCAGGGATTAACGCAATCGATAGATTCTGATGCCCAGGATTAGCAGCTTGATCTGCTGATGTCAATGTAAGCGACGGATTTAGCTGTCCAGGATTATGGGGTTGACCTGATCCGCTGAGGCTCGGATCAGGAGACTGACCAGATCCACTTTGGACCGTGCCAGGAGGCGGCTTATGAACGTGCTGATTTTCTGAAAGCCAAGCAGCAGATGCATTTTCTGCTAAAAACTGGCCCTTTTAGCTCTCTTCACTTACGCACAACATGATCACCAGGCGATATTTGCACTGAATATTCAGCCGGATATTTTTTGCCTGCAACCGAAAAATGCCCAGTGACCAAGGCATTGTATATGGCCTGTTTTTACCTGTTCCATCGACTGCATATGATTCTGGCACCAATTTTGCTAAATTCGAAAAATTGCTAATTTTAGCATGGATTACTGTAGCTAATTTTGAATTTTGCAAATTGAAGTGCATGTCTGGATGTAAGGGAAAATCACTCATGCTGATTGCAATAAGCTTGGTTCGAGAGTGTAAATTTTCTCACCTTCACAGCCATAGAAAAGCAGGAATACCAGAAAATTGGCAAGCATCGTTATTCGATGACTGGTCATAAAGACAGCTTTTCTCCATATGTGAACTATGAAAATATGACCGTTTTATGGATTCGTGAAAGGGTTATTATCTCGGAGCAGTTGACGGGGCTACATTTCCCTTGTTGCCACCTCAACCATGGTAATTACACATTTCGCCTAAAGGGGGGCCTGAGCCTCGGTTGCGAAGTAAGCTTCGAATGATGCTGTAGCAACCGTCAAATTCCAATCTTCTCTTGCATTTGGAGAGGATGAAAAATCAGGTAGCCATGCAATTTTAATCAGGAAGCATACCATGGGATGTTGATTCCTGTTTTTTACATGATGGATAAGTTTGATCATTCTGATTGGCTAGAAAATAGCATGCAAAAATTCATGACATTTTTCTGGCGTTTACAGTATGCCTTGCACAGATGCTAGCAAAGGTCACAGTTTAGCATGGTGACAGAATTTCCATAAGCAATTTGCATGCAGCTGCGAAAACAGGCAGAATTTTTAGACATGCCGCTGTGCAGAATTTCAGAGCATTCACTCCCATTCTGAAAATGAGGGTTCTAATCGTATTCCTGTGCTTCACGCCAATCATTTTCGCAATTTCAATTCATGATTCCAAAGCTAGAAAAGCCAGAGGCATACTGGATTTGAATTTCGATTTATCACTACCAGAAGTCAATGTAAAATCGATCAATACTAGAAAACCGCAGCAACGTTTTATACATTGCATAATTATTGGTGCTACGTTGATCGAATTCGTACCGAAATTTCTATACTCAACTTACGAATCGGTATATGGTTGGTTATTCGGTCAATCGGATCAGAGTGGTCAAGTGACCGGAAGTGGACAGGGACATGTGATAGTGGAACTACCGCCCACGACCACAACGAGCACGTCAACAGAGGCTACCACGACTGAAGATTGGCTCTCTTCGTGATGTCATTTTGCATATGCGAAATTTCACATGAGGTTACTGTACTTGCTGAACAGCACATGAAAATGTTCATAATAATGATGGTGATAACAGATCTGTCAACTGATTGCAGCCTTGCTCCTGTTCATGGCAGGGGTGGGTCTCTATCACCAATCGACCTTAGCTAGGCCAAATATGTATGAAGGTCCAAAAATGCATTGCACATTGATCAGATCAGGTGCTAATAATGGATCAAGTCGCAAAAGCGTGCAAAAATTTGCATGCAGGCATTGCAATTTTTGGTAATCCAGTTTCATGCATGATCATGAAGGTTGTAACAGCGGTTACAGTACACCTTCCAGAGCACAAAGCTTGGCCTGTAGGCTGAGCCGAATTTTGACACGACGGCCAATCAAAAGTGCGCATTGAAATCAGCTTTTTATTATCCAATCCACGCTTATTCATATGCATAATTATGAGACAAGCACAGACTGATCAATGACGTTGTATTTTTGTAAACGACCCCATTCCCCATTTCACACCTGTTCATAAAGCAGCATTTCAGCAAATTTGCATATTCTCATGCATGATCATAAGCCGAATTCATTTGACTTCGAAATAGCCGTCAAATGTCAATAATCAATGCGATTTCTATAAATACTGATCCCGTTTACATTGATCAAGTGCAAATTTTACAGGCCTCGAAATTGAGAGAAAATGAAATTGGTAATCGCTTTATTGGCTTTATCATTTTTGGCATGTCTGGTCAGCGCTGATAATGGAAAGAACCAAAATCAAGCCGAACCAACAGGACCCGAACACGCTACAAACGGTGGCCAAGGCCCGAAAATTCAGCAACGAGGCATCATGGATACTATGACGGGGACTATGAATAATATGTGGACTGGAATGAGTAATTTTTTCAGTGGTATGATGGCCAAAGTGACAGGCATATTCGGAAAGTGATGATTTGAACATATGATCTGATATTCTTGTCAAAATGATGATATCAGGGCGGGTAAAAATCTGCTGATCAGTGCGATCGCTAATCAGATTGGGTATATTGTAATTGATTGCATGGCATTTCTTGATTGATCATGGGCATTTTCAAAATTCTGTATACTGTAAATTGAATCATGGCATTTTCTGATTATTCTCTGCTCGCTCTGCAAAATTCATTTCACAGTTTGCAGCTAAAAATCCCACTTATCTGGACTGAACAGATGTATAATCAATGTTTATGCAATTCATATAGGAGTTATTATGTAAAATCCTAGATTCGATGTCTATTTTCGGCTTCAACATTCGTGAGCCAGCTGTGATACGGAAATTGGCAGATGGTGCTTTTCCATCTTCCATATACAAATTTGCTACCGTATAAGGAAATGGATGGAGGTCGAGCCGGGCCACGAATGGTACACAAGGCCAATTGGGGATGGTGGGTGGTTCCGAACCGACATCTGGCACCCCTCACATTCGAGACGTCATTTAATTGAACATACGCATATAATAGCATGCGTACGTCGAATTTTCCCTTAAAAGCGGAGCGCGGCTAAACAAAGGCGTTCAGTTTACGAATCCACTGATGCGTGTCTTACGATTACGTTTATTTACGTCCGATGCATGGTCAGTGGATGGATGGGAACCTTCTGCTAGCAAGCAATGCTTTTTATGGTGGGGATGGGGGGGGGTGTCAGCGTACGAACAGGCACCGCAATCATCGACCGGCTGTCGTTTTCTTTCCCCTTTCCTCTACGCACAGACGCATAGTGTAAGCTTAGCAGCTGCAATTTCGACGAGACGAAACTGCTTGGTGCTGGTCGGTTCAGCTTTTACCCACGTGCCTCCTTTTTCTATACATCTTCACTTCATCCGTTGGTGTTTTTATACCAGAAGAATAAATTCCCAGATTCTCCCAATAATCCCCCAGATGCGTGAATGTACATGCGTACCTCCGTATGCTGTATCTAATCAAAATACTGAAATGATAAGAAAATCCAATAATCGCGATACGAGTTGGCGTAGAATATGGCCGTGCCCGATCACCGATTCGTGCGACGACGATTGGACGTGGAATATCGACGATCGAAGTCACGAGACGAAATTATCCGGCCCACGGTCGAGATGCGTCATTTTCCATCCGGGTTGGAGTAACGGAACGGCGGCTATTCGCGGCACGAAACCTCTATTGGCACCGTTCCAAAAAGGTAGCCAAACGTATTATTGGGAAATCGATCTTTCTCATCGAGTTTTCGGCACTAGTCTCATGTTCGGCATCGGGACGAGAAGAGCCGATTTACACGAATATTCCTATACGAATCTTTTGGGTAAAGATTGCCATAGTTGGGCGTTGAATCATAAAGGCCAAATTTGGCATCACGGTTTAGCGTCGAATTTCACCCAACCGTTCCTGGAGAATATGCCAGCAACTATTGGTCTTTTACTCGATTGGACACGAGATGATGGGGTTTTAGAATATTATAAAGACGGGAAATATCTCGGGACAGCGTTCAGGCAACTTTCATTATCTTTATCCAATAATCCGGAAGATTGCGATTCGTATTTATATCCCATGATCGCATCGACGGCCGCCAGGACTGAAATGTGTTTAGTCAGTGCGAAACGACGATTCACCAGTCTCCAGGATAGATGCGTTTGGCGAATTGCCAAATCCTTGAGATCGAAATCCACGGATGCAAATGCATTGGCCACGAATGTGAAGCAATTGGATTTGCCTGAATCTTTGAAATCCTGTATACGTAAGAGAACGTTGGCCATATTTTAGCAGCACACATTTGATCAGGAAATCAGCAGGGCTGGATCATCAGCTTATCGAGAGCACTTTTCGGCATTTTCACTGTAGGCATGTACATACTCGGCCGGGGCGAGGTGAAAATGGGGGTGGACCATTTCGTTTTGCCGTTTTTCCAATACTAAATTTCACCCCTGGACCATTTCGAGACCATTCTTCACCTCGCCCCGGCCGAGTATGTACATGCCTTGTATCATGGCAACTCTAAATTTCACACTGCACTGCTGCAAGCTGAACATGCCAATTGACACAATTTGTATCAAATTTTGCAGTGTCGGAAAAATCAAACCTTGTTTTCATACTGTACATCCGAAATTTCTCAATGGCCCAGTGCTATTTTTAGCATTTCACATAAGCATACTGTCGTTTGATAAATTCGCTTTGCTACAAGGTCTTTCCGAATTTGTGCATACACCATCATTTTGTATATGCTCAAAATGTCGATGTTATCACTGACCAAAGTTTTTGCTGCCCGTAAAATGAAGGCAGCTAATCTTTGACACCTGATCAAGGTACAGAAGTGTAGTGATTATTATTCGAGCTAACTATTTTGTGTCATAGCAAACTGTTTTTTTTAATGCTGATGAGTATTCTAGTCAATTCGTTGTGAGTTTATTTATTCTGGACTGATCATGATTGCATTGGGTTAGCTTTAATGGTGTACATGCATAATTTTTGAGCTCGATTTTTTGATATTTTTGGTAAAATGATTTGATTCGATGCTTTATTTATTCACTGTTCACCTGACAATGTATGAAATAGAAGTGTACATGTGGAAATTAAGCACATTTTTGCGCATGCCAACGTGGTCAACGTGGTAACTGCTTTTCGCGGTAAATAGCAGACATAACAATTGTGGACGCCATCTTGTTTTCTGTGCTGAAGAAAAGGAAAGCAAAAATCGTGCTAGAAACGCAATCTAAGCATGCTTTCTGGGGTAATTGAAGGTGCTGATTCCAAAAATTACACCTATTTTGATGTCCGATCGATAATTGCGAAATTGATCAGGCTTATCGATTTTCGACGTAAGCGTGATCGGTCGATTTTAACGTCACCAGGAGATTCTCCTTGGTCGATTGTACATGAACGACGTATTCATATATGTTTAATGCGCGATTTTGGTCTCTAAAATCGATTCTGGATATACCGTATTTCCTCGATTAATTCCCCACCCTTGAATAATTCCCCACCCCAAGGGCCGAATGAGAAAATAATTCCCC
>JAQIWJ010000553.1:0-19495 GCA_034695185.1 Discolaimus major
CAGTGATGACCATTCGACTCCCCATGGTCTAATTAGTCTAAATTTCAAATATCACTAAATTCTGATGTCTGATTATCGGGATATTCTATCACAAAGTGGTGAAGTTACTTTATACTCACCCTGTACTTTCCATTTTGAGCCTTCTTCACTGCTCATCATACTTCACTGGGTGGTCTGAATTGTCTCTAATCGATAATTTATATGGTAAATGCAATGGAAGCATTGTGGATAAGCTGATATGAATGCAAGAAATACAATTTTGGGATTTCTAGTATATAATCAGCAATGCTGACTCCAATGGTGATGTTCATGATAAATGCTAAAAGGAATTTGCCAAACTGGCACCATGGAAGGCGGTTACAGTAAGATAAGGTGTCAATACAAGCTTGCACAAAATGGCCGACCAATTTACCGCCTTCCCGTTTGGCGTACATTCATCATTGCATACACAAACCCACGTCTGTAAAAACTCGTTTTCCAAGTTTTCAACGCAGCTGCTTCTCAATGTACCCCATCGTCATTGATTTCTGCCCAGTCTGCTTTTCAGTCGAGGCGGATGGAAGCATAGAAAGTGCTACCTTCACTGCCTGCACTGGGAAAAAAATCCAATGGATTTACTAAAGAACGCTTATATTCACTTTTTGAGTAAAACGAATCTCCTGACGAATTTGGATATAATCGCTTTATTGAATGGATTGAAGAGGAATTCAATTTTGAGCATTGAGGAGGCGGATTTTCTTGCCAATTCTGAGAAGCCATTAGAAGTAAGGGAGGGCTGGAATCTGCGAATTGGCAAGATGCCAAGACACGCGAACATGATGATTCATGATCATATTGAAGTTTGCAAATCATGAATCACAGATGATTGATCAGTGATCAATCAATGAATCACCAGTGAAGCATTAGCATGAAAAATTTAGCATACGCAGAATGACCCCTTCCTTTCAGGAACTGCTCAAAAATATTCTACCAAATAAAGGCCCGAACGGATATCATTGCTTGGAATCGATAATTCGTCTTCAAAATGGCGATATAGCCGATGAATTGATCTACAGTATGCCGAAAGATCTCTTGGCAATTTTGGCTCCGGAAATTTTGGATCGGGAAAATGGTGTATTGGAATTCAATCTGGACGTATCGGTAGACGAAAGTACGAATTTTCAAATTGCATCGATGAATGTGAAGGTGAACGATGATCCGATTGGACAAGGTGGATTTGCCAACGTTTATTCGGGGACTTATCGAAATCAACGAGTGGCCATCAAGCAATTTCTGCGGTTCGATGAAATAAACGTGAATACTTTTTTGAATGAAGTGGAGAAAATGAGGTAAGATGTTTACATGGTCCCTTGGGACCATGTGCTGGGGGCCCAGGGCCCCCAGCCTGCCTACAGTAATCCACATTTCAGCCGCTTGGATCATCCGAACGTGGTTCGATCGATCGGATTTGTTTACGAACCAGAAGACAGCCGATTATGGTTATTGGGTGAAGTAATCGAAGGCGGATCAATGAGACGATTCTGTCCGCCTCGAGGTGATGTTAAATCACTGTCCAAACGTCAGAAATTGCAAATTTCCGCATGCTGTTGGAGCGGATTGGATTATTTACACAGCCGCAGATTATGCCATAAGGATATCAGCCCTGATAATATTTTGGTGAGTGAACTGATTTTGGTGCCGTGGGCATCAAATCTGACATGTAATGCTGATCACTGTTCTGATCATGCTGATCATTCATCTATGATCATGCTGATCACTGTGCTGATCATGCTGATCACTCATCTGATCATGCTGATCACTCATATGATCAGGCTGACCACTCATATGATCAGGCTGACCACGGTGCTGATCATACTGATCACTCATCTGATTACTATATGCTGATCACTGTGCTGATCATACTGATCACTCATCTGATCATGCTTATCATTCATATATGATCATGCTGATCACGGTGCTGATCGCTCATCTGATGATGCTGTAATTGCGCAATCTATTCTCAGATATCCACCGATTTGAGTCAAGTGAAGATCTGCGATTTCGGCTTGTCAGAGATCAAAGGATTAATCATGCTCTTGGAAACTACGGAAAGCGGAAAATACATGTATTATCCGCCCGAATTGGGTCAACATCCACCGCAAAGGCATCCGATGAAAAGCGACGTTTATTCAATGGCGGCCAGCATATGCGAATTATTCAGCGAACAATATTTCTGGCATGATACAAATGGATCGCCGCAGGGCACTTTTGGCGTAAGTGCATTTTTTGGGATTAGCCATGGATATCGTATCCCACGGGATATGATCAGAGCCTGATAACTGATCTTTCCTTCTTTCAGGTTCTGGCAAAATTATTCGAACAACATCGAATTTCTCCTGCCAACGTTCCGAAACCGGATTGTTGGGCGGCGATATCCTCGGATATCCAGGATTATCTGTTCAACGGGATTACGGCCGATTGCGAGAATAGATGGACATCGGATCGTATGTACAAAAGAACAATAGAAATTTTGGAATCTATGAATGATGACGCATAATTTGTACAAGATATTTGGGATCATAATTTTTCATCTGAAGCAAAATTATCGATTTTGCGCAATTTTATTCGGTTTTATTAATTGTATGAATGTTCTGTTGGATTATGCAAGGCGAAAATTACTCGATTTTTATGAAATTGCGTGAAAATTTTGGAATTTCCAATCTTACACGCAAAACTCCCATGGTCAAATTCAAAAATATCGCCAAAATTGTCATAAGCAGTCGAGAGATTCGTCGAAAATTCGAGGAAGTGTGCGTATCCGGCAAGAGATAAAACCTTTGCAGCGTATTCGTCGTCTCCTATCTTTCCTGGATTTCTCGAAAATTCTTCATCTTTTCATCATCGTATTATCAAAATTGGAACGAAAAAAATGGCGACGGCAACGGATGGCGGAAAAATGATCAAAAACGTGGAAGCTCGTGTTTATGAAATGAACGATCGATTTATCATATTGAAATTTGGATCAGCCAAAGATGATAGAATTCGCGTATCGAATGCGGTGGCGTATGCGGCTTTACCACGTCCACCTACAGTCAGTATTCCGGATTTGAAAGGAGAATTTCGCGTGGGCGATATTTTCACATTGGATATTGCTAAAGATAAGGATAAGGAAATTTACGTTCCAACGAAGGTGAGAATTTGTTGGTTGCTTTTCATGCTAATGCGATTAATTTATACTGACTGATATGCTTTTTCAGATCAATTCGGTTGCGTTGCCGCGTCCAAATGGCAAATATTTATCGGCCGACGGTGTGGTGATCAATGCGAATGATTCAGACAATCCGGTTATTCGAAGCAGCTTTATTCCGGATTTCGTCTGTGCTCGGAACGATGCGGTTAATCCGATGATGCAAATTAGCGTTGGATCATTGGTTACATTCGAGGTAAGCTGGATTAATTTATCTGTTGCATGGAGCAGCTTAATATTCCCTGCAGTGATGCATCTTCGTGCATCATGCCTTCATTGCAATGTATTACAGTCCTTCATTTTTCCAGGCTTTGGTAATGGAAATCGCCGACGACCCGCCAGAAATGGAAATCCATGGACTGAGGATGCGGGTCAATCCATTCGACGAATCAAAGCCGTATCATCCGGATACTTATCCGATTTCGTTCCCATTATATCGATCGAGTGGAACGGTATTTCAAGATCAAACGACTGGTCAGATTATGGTCGATGCTTTTTTCCATGGCGGCGATAAACGAAATTTGCCAATTTACGATGGCGCCTATGGTATTTCTACACACGACTATTTGGGACTACGCGTCGATTGCGTTATTTGCTCCAAAACGCCTTATTCGAATGCGGATGATTTGGAGGTAAGTTGGGCGGTTTTTATTTGAGATTTATGCTAAATGGCGCTTTATTCTAGGTGATATGGTTACAACCGGGATTCCATCCAATGTTCGAAGAAGAGGTGGAGGATGATTTTTCGATGTGCCACCCGGCAACGACCGTTTTCAATCCGGATGAATCGTTATTGACGCCGTCGGATATCGATCGAAGTATCGCAACAGTGGTCGGCAATGAACCGGCTGCGTCAATGGAAACTCAATCTCTGGCGTCAACGACGGAATCTACAGTGGCTACGGAATCTATGATCGTGGATTTACCGAGGAAACGTCTGGCATCGCAATCATTTGACGACGAGCACCCGGCGCATGAATTAACGAAGACGGATGAAGCTGGCGAATCGACGACGCCAATAAATGAACCAGCTACGTCAAGTGCTTATGGTGAAGCTTCCGGAATTCGTCGATTGCCTTCGAATGCAATTCGTGTGGAGAAACTGACGAACAACGATCGAATCGTTCCGCATGGGAAATCGGAATTGGATAAGAAAAATGGGTCCGCGGATGAGAAGGTATTCGATTGGGAGAAAATTCGTCATGGTGACGGCTATCAACGCGTTGAGAAAATGAAGCCCGGATAATCAGTGAACCTGAATTTGAAGTTGATTTGAAGAGGATAGAACTCACGGACTTGATTAAGTTTACTTGGTTGACGATTTGAAAGGTAATCGATTGATCATGTACTTTTATCGGTGATTCATTTATTTGATTTTTATGCTAGTAGTTATGAAATACGAATGCGCGAGAAAATTTAGATTTTGTGATTTATGATCAAAAGTGATCTTGATCTGAAATATCGTGAATTGGTGAAGGATTTTGAATTCTCCTGATTTTTTGATATAAGCAGTTATGTACGTGCGAATCAATCAAGTGCGTCTGCACTTGCCGCGTACTGTACATTCCATTCGCACGAAAGGGGAGGAGAAAAATCTAAAATTTTCGTAAAGTTGCTCAATTTTAATGGTGCAAAATGGATTTATCATCAAAGTATCGCCATGCAATAGTCATGGATTAGTTTGCCTTTCGTTTGAATGTTCTTTTACTGATTGGATAATAGGATTTATCCAGGTAAATGATTTATCATTCATTTTGAGGCGGGAGAAATTATTTAGCTAGCTGCCTCTCCTAAATTAATTGAGCTTCCCATTCGATTCGGTTCTTGGCGATTCGATTTTCCCTTAGCTAGAAATTTGATCAGGCTTTTGAACAGCTGTCAAATTTTTCTTGGTCTGACCGTAGGCTAAGTGGCTAGGTCTTTTCGCAATTGATAGGTTGATTCTTTGCGGTTGGAGACAGCTTTAGCTAATTTCGGACTGCTCTTATTTTCTTCTGGGAATGGTCACTCGCATTTTCTCTGAGCCTCGGCCACGTAATGAGGCTGTGTATTGGAGGGAAATAGGGCATTTTCTCGTATTTTGGCCGCCAGGTGCTTTCGTTACCATCTGGTAGAGTAAGTGCACTTTCGAAGGCCCAGTTTCGAGCGATTTTAGAATGCGAATGAATGCATTTCATTGATATTTCAATCATTCTTCAAGGAATGTTTGTTGGCATTGACGAATTTGTTTCGCCAACCGAGATGGCTGGTGAAGCCACAAATATCGCTGAGAAAAACCAGCTCTGGTTTTGACTTCTCCAATGGGCGATTAATTTCCGTTAGCTAAATAGCGTAGTAGGCAATTTCGGCTAGGATCGAGTTGTGATTGATGGTCATTTGGATAAATGCTGCACCTTTTTTGTGCTTTTTGCCAAGCTTACGTTTGCGTTGTGGGTGAACACGTAGAGGTCGTAGAGGTCGATTCGGCGGAGTTGGATTATGGCGGTTTTACCGTTCCACTTTGGAGGTGGACTTCAGGTTGAAGTCTGTTTACTAGGGATTCCTTCGCTAGCTTATTCGAAGTCGACCGTGTGTATGTTATCGCATGGTGAAAATACGTACGCACGCGGGGAAAAAATACCGTTGGCATCTTTAGCTTTTCTCCATCGCGTTGGTTGAGAAGTTTATAGCTAACTTCGATGATGCTTTTTTATTCGGTGCTTTGAGCTTGTTCAGCACTGTTTATTCATGCTTTGGCAATGTAACCGCTTGCTCATTCGTTTGGAACGAGCTGGAAGAAGCTCGATTTCAGCTTCTCATAAAGCTTGCCCCTGTAGAAAAGTGGGGGGTTTGTAGGTATTAGATGCAGCTGCGCATATTGCGTCTATTGCTTAGCTTTCTCCTCTGCAGTGTTGGAGCAGGGCATCTGGATAGGTGCAATTCTCAGTCGTTGAGTAATCGGTCATCTGCTTGCTTGGTAGCATTTGTTGGGATAGCGGAGTTTATGATTTTGGAGAGCAGGTCCTCCTTCCGCCCATGGACCAATCAATTTCGTATTATGAAGACCACCTTTCTTCTGGTCAGTTTTGACCAATGTCCTGTGGTCGAAAGTCGCTTATTAGCCTGGACGATGATGAATGCCTTGAGTATTGAAAGGCACGAATCCACTTGATCTTGCTTTCCTATGGATAAGTACTGTATGATGGTCGAGCCGAGAGTGAATTTCACTGCGTTGCGAGACTGGCCAGGCAGGAGCTTCACAATCACTTGTGTTTTTCGTCCTTGAGAAACGTCGAGGTTCGTCCATTGGCGTATTTTGTATGGTCGGTTGAATTCGCACGCGTTTGATGATGAGAAAAGAAGTTGAACATTCGTTCAATCAACAGTTTCCTCTGTAGTTGTGTACCTAGTTAGCTGTGTTTCTGTCTTATCCCATGGGAATCATTGCTGTCAGGGATGGACAAGGTCGGGGAGGGGGGAGGAGAGGGTTGAAATTCAAATTTCCCGCCCAAATTTCTACAAAATTTGGTCAAAATTGCGCAATTTTCGTCAAAAAATTCAAATTGCGCAACTTTCCTGAATTTTGGGTGGGGGGGGGTCAGACATGCATTTTTCTCTAAAATTTTTCGGCCTAGGGGGTCAACCCCCCCAAACCCCCTCTTGTCCATACATGACTGCTGTCAACAGTTAAAAGTGCGCGTAATTTTTTTAAAACTCAAATCATCCATTTTTTCAGGAATCGTCGATGCAAATGTTGGCATCCCATTATTGTGTAATCAGCCGTCAAACACGTGCCTTAATCGGAATGAACTTTAATCAAGAGAACGTTGGCGAAAGTGTGGTCGGCAGAAATTGGCTGGTGGCCTTTTCGACGCGATATTGAATCATTTTATATATTGTGAAAGGTGGAAATGCCGAATATCGGCTGTACATTGGAAGGCCTCGATTACCCGATTTTGGCCTTTTATGGTGGCCATTCTACGCGCCTCAGTTATTCGGACTTCTTCTTACGTTTGGACGACTGGTGTTTGGAAAGAAAACGGCGATTCAGCATAGACGAACGTGGTGGATGGAATTTTATTTTATTTTGAAACTACTACGACGACGAGGTTCTCGGTCGATATTATCAACGAACGAAGAAGAAGATGCCCTTCAAATTATTGCGTGTCGGTAAACGGACGGGTCGTTACGATCTCAGCCGCGATTTGTACGTTATTGCCGTACAATTGTTGGACGGCCATGTTCTACAATGCACACTGTCCACGGAAAGTACCGGCAAGGACTGTATGGATTATATTTGTCAACGTTTAGAACTGCAACAAGTAAGTGGTGCTGCATGGATGTTTTTGAGAACGAGAAAACAGGGTACTAGGCTGTGCATGCGTGCGGCCAGGGAGGCAGGGAATATCTCGTCTGTGTTCACTTTTTTCAATTCGAAAGTTGAACTTGCAGATGAGCATGAATTCAGGCTGTTTGCATAATTATGCTATAGCATTAGGGGGGATTAGGTGCAGAGGCAGCATCATAAGCTATGTTATGCGGAATAATCTTGAGCGAAAAACAGGATGTTTTATGCAGTTTGCACTTGCAAAATCTGCAGTATTAATTATCTGATTTTTCAGAATATCTTCTTCGGATTGCGGTACAAATGCGCTCGCATGGTTTATCGATGGGTGGAATTGGACAAGCCGTTACGAAAGCAATTGGAGAAAACCGCTCAAGAAATGAGATTATTCTTCGGCGTCATGTTTCATACGCCGAATGCGACTTCGTTAACGGATGGTGTAGCCAGGTAAGCTTTTTATTAGCTTAATGCTGTCCAGTAGTTCAGCGCTGTTCGTCTTTCAGGTATTATTATTTCCTGCAAATGCGAGCCGACGTTTTGGATGGTCGCTTATTGGTATCACCCGAGAAGGCGATTTCCTTGGCCAGCTATAGCCTTCAAAGTAAGCGTTTATTTGTGATCACTTGAAAAAGTGATCTTGAAAATGTTGCTTTGCTTTCTAGTCGATTTTGGCGATCACGAAGAGACCAAACCAACCGTGGCAACGTTACGCGGCACCCCGTTATTACCAAGGGTAAGACGATTGTTTTTGTTTATCTCGGATCGATACCAAGGTCATCAATTTTAGCACATGACCCAAAGTTCTCAAATATTGGAAGATTTGATCAAACAAGTCATCGTCGGGTACAAGGGATTACGAGGCCTAACTCGAGCCCAAGCGGAATTGCTGTACATCACGGAAGCGCAGCAATGCGATGGATATGGAGAAGAGTATTTCTCCGGACGGGTATGTTTCTGAAATTCTAATTTAAAGCAGGCTTGTCTAATGTGTGTTATGTTTTAGGACGAAGACGGCAGTGACATATTCATTGGATACTGCATGGAAGGAATCATTGTGAAGCGATTACAAGGACCACCAGTCAAGTACAAGTAAGCCTTCTGCTTTGCAATATTATCCTTGGAAGAAATGCTCATTGCTTTCTAGATGGGAAGAAATCGTCAGCATCATGGCTACTCGACGTAATTTTATTGTCAATTGCGCCGAATTGGCTCACGCTCATTTTCAAATGGTAAGGCTAAATGTTTCATTCATATTCATATGCCTGATATAAATTTCGTTTCAGGAAGATATTGAAACTGCCAAGTATGCAGCGTACGTTTGCGGTTTGCATTTGCAATTCTTCCGGAATTTCTGCAAACGAGAGGACAGGTAAAGATGAGGATTTTTCACTGGTCTTCTTAGCTAAAATCGATTCTTTCAGCAATACATCAGCTCGATCGACGGCATCGGCAAGTGTTCATCCAGGGATTGGATATCATAGTTTTCCATCCGAGGAAGATCACCAGCAGGTACAATTTAGCATATCGGAATTTGGGGGAAATGAATTGACACACCTTACCTTTAGGGTGCAGTGGCGTCGTCGTTTTCGCCTTTCTTGAATCCTGTGGATATTCATCAGGAGCGGCAGCATCAACAGCAGCATATAATGCAAGCTCCATACGCCAACGGGTATTTGGGTAAGTTTGCTTTTTCTGACAAAGTTATCATTATTAACCCGTCTTCTCTTTCAGATTCGGTGCCATCACAGCAATATTATATGGGAACGTCCAATGCTCATCATTTCGCTTCGCCACCAGTGGCTTTGCAAAGCCCGTTCTCTTACAGTACAACCAGCGTCGACCGTTTGGGCCCCACGGCTATCCGATTCGACCATCACCATCCGAATTTGCACCACGAGAGCGTCTGCGATTTTCCTGTATCCGCCGCCGTGCCTTCGATCAAATCACCATTGAATCCGTCCATGTCATCGCTCAGTTCAGCCACCGGAATTCATCCAGTACCACAACAACGTGTATTGCCTCATCGATTTCCGAATCGACAACACGACGGTCTTCAGTCATGGATGTCTCAACAATTATTGGCGGCCAGCAGCAGCACGCTTAGCCTGAACCGAACGCCCATGTCCGCATTTAATGGAAGCGTTCCGCATATTCACGGCATCGGAGGACATTATCAAGGGCCGCAATTGAACGCTGGAACACCGATTCCACCGCCGGCGGCCAGTCAAGCTCAAATGAGACTGTTCAATGGACCCGGACGACCGTTGAGTTTGGACGAATTTAATTTGAACGAAATGCTACGGACTGCATACGAATATCAGCAACTACGACAGCAGTCCATGTCGCCTTATCGTCAACAACAACAACCGCAACACCAACAATTTATGGCCGCCAGCTCTGAACAGTCAATCGCTTACGTTACCGATTCGACGACCAACGTCAATGGTGGACATCCGCCGCCTGTATTTCGCGCACCTCCACCGCCACCGGTGTCTCCGCCGTCCCAAACCACGAACCATCCTGGGATGCAATATTTGGCCAGCTTGGAAGCGTACCTGACTGCTACGGGTGGAGTGGAATTACTCAAACGAATTCCGCAATCGCCACCGATGCCATTGGCGATGCCTCGAATGAATGACTGTAATCAGAAAGAAGTGACGATGGATATTCCGGAAGAGAAGCACCGAAATCGACCAGGATCATTTGTTGGAAGTATTGAACCGACAGACTCAGTGAAAGCAACGTCTCCTAGCCGTCCTGGATCGTCAGCAGCAACATTCTCGACCGCCATGATGGGCGGAAGCGATCGTCATTTCGTCAGTACGCCTGATTTATCCAGCGTTGCTCTGTCGAAATCTCAGAGCAGTCCGGATTTGGCCACGAAACAACAGCATTTACAACGTCAGCAACAACAGCAGCAGCCAAAGAAATCGGTCGACGCCAAAACATTCGAGAACTTGTCAATTGAAAATCTCGATTCGCCCGAGGCCAAGCAACGACACCTCGGGAAGCAGGCGTTATTGAGGAGAGAAAGTAGCGGAAAAGCGTAAGTTTCATTTTTTAAAGTGGAATACATAAAACTGAATTGCACCTTATTTCAGGAATATGAACCATGCTGCTTCAAATACGACAAAAGCATCGCCACAGCGAATCATCGTTGGTGCGGCGGCTTCATCCAGCGGAGAAAGCGACGAGCATTTGAACGACGCCAGGAGAATGACTGAAACGCCGTCCGTATTCGTATCACGAGACGCCAGTCAATCCACGATTGCAACTTCTTCAACATCCACGCTTCCCGACGATTTGACGATATCTGGTCAACAGGCGTTTCAACGATTCAATCCGAAATTGTACGAACAGCAGCTGATTCATATGCAGCGGGAACAACAACTGCAGTATCGTCAGCAATTGAGAAATGATCAAGAACCCGACGGCGTTCCGTCCGCAGGACAACGTGAAATCGCGAAATCAGCAGCAGTGACTGAACATCATCGATCCGTGGCCACATTGAATTTGAAGACGGCCGACGAGAACGACGGGAAAGAACGGAGGAAATCCGTTGGAGAATCGGTTATGGACGAGAAGCTTGCGTCAGCTTCAACCGGTCATCACCATCGCCTACTGGTAAGTCGTTTTTGCCTGTATGCTGAGGTAATATAGCATAAATTAGGTTTCTCTAGTTTTGATGAGGCATGAGTCATGTGTCTCATTATTGGGGGGCATTGCGAAGTTCTTTTCTCCTCGAATTTTCTTGCCATCTGGAAAGTAGACGGCGGTTTGAATGTAGTCCAGCTGGCTGACCGCATACTTTTGGCGTCGAGCCCTGAGCAGAACTTGTTTTGCGGTTGAGAAGAACGGTCTCATTTTCCCCACTTGGTAGGGGCGTCGAGGAAAAGACGCGTGGCGTTGAATGAGGCATAGGATAGGGTTGTTTTTATCTTCTCCCCACAACTGTGGCGGTAGAATAGTTTTATTGGCTATTAAGAAGAATCGTGAGCAGGGTAATAATGTCCTAGATAATTTGGATGGATTGTAAAAACCGTTCTCTCGGTTTATTGGCACGTCGAGCCATTCGACTTCTGTATACTTTTGTGACTGAGCAAAAAAGAGCGGATCTGAAGAGTGATTTTTCGCCTCTTTTCTCTCTCGTCGTCGTCGTCGTTTTCGGTCAACGAGCAGTTGGATGCTGCTCGAGTTTCAACGAACGGTAGTCAGTGTCCCCGCCATTCGTGTGTCGCATTGGTTATTTACTCATGCGATTATGTCGACTGGGGAGGAGTCTATTCGGGTGTATTGTTAAGGGAATAGAATAGTCTACACGTTTAGCTTCTTAGCCTATGAAAAAGTTGGCCAGTCGCGAAAATGGTGAAGCGTACATTTGAATAACGCGAGCCCATCGCCCGCCACGGTAGATGGAATTTTGTGCATAGCTTTTCTCTCGGCTGGTTTACTTCATAGTTTCCATTTTCTCAATTCGTCCACGAGTTCGGTTGTTGCAGAATCGTCGGGTGTGAATATTCCACTGCTGTGGTTAGCCAGTGTGAAATAATTGATTGACTGTGCAGTTTACATAGTCCACTTCTGGAAAAATGGTCGTTTGACCTATTTTAAAAACATGTATTTTTATGGCTAGCTATTCTTGTCGAGACGGCACGAGCCGTCGTTTTAAAAAGGCATTTTGATCGTGCCTATTATTCCCTTTCATGGGCGTTGATTGTTGGATTTTGTAAGGTGACGGATGAGACGTTTAACTCGGCTGGATTTCCTTAGTCATCCCCCAAATGGAGGAGAATTTAACCGCCATCGAAAAAGGCGATGGGGATGTTTTTAGTTTGGGTTAGGATGCTCGGCCGTTTCTGTCGATCCAGGAGGCATTTGAAAGACGTGTAATTTGATACGAGTCGAATTGAACGCTCTTCCTTTTCATTGGTGGATATGTGTACATCCATGTTTACTACTGCCGTTTTGAGTATGGCACCGATGAAAGTAGCTGAAGCAAGGTAGTACACCGTGTACGTTGACGTTTTTGCGTTGAATGCGAATGCTTGGTACCTGGAGAGTTCATACTCGGTCAGCGTGATGTTAATTTGAAAATCATTCCATTCCTAAATTGATTGGATCGGTTTTTCTAACGCGATTATGCTTCGTTACGTTGTGAGACGCCCGTCGTCGGCTGCAAATCCGCCTACCAGTGCATTTGCTCAATCCGCGAAGTGTGACGTTGACGACATCACCGCGTCCAACGGGACAATCGATGATGATGAAGATATTGTGGCCAGTGTCGGCGTGAATCCTCTTTGGCTGGACCGTCGATGCCATTGGAGCATTGGTAGAAGTGCTGGAAGTCGTTTCCGGCGACGGATGTGTTTACCTTTGATCCATGATCATGTATGTTGATGTTTGATCAAGGAATTGATCTTAGCATCTGAATAGGAACCGGTTCGTTCTTGAGAATAGGAAGGCGCGTGAACTTTGATTCTTGTTCACTACTCGTTGATTTGATGCGTCGAAGTTGAGATGAGATTTTCGGCGCAATTTTGCAAAGTTGACTTGAGCTGTGTCTGCGGAAGGTTGCTGTGATGAGGCATATAAATAGTAGGGTCAAATCTTTTCGATGTTTCTGCTGTGTAAGTGCATTTTTATCCAGAAATGCAAAGCAGAAACTTGTGCAAGCATATTCTAATACCAGCTCTTATTTCACAGGTCAATGATCACGGCGGTTCGAGCAGTGAGGAAGCGTTGAAATCATCACCAGCCACGCCAGCATTCGAGGATCACGACGATCAGCTACCGAAAAATCCATCATCGAATGCGACCAGTGCTACGACTACTTTGGAACGCAATGGCGAATGTATCAATACCCAATTTCATCCGCCATCAACACGAACGAACGGTGCGCACGCGTTCGGCATGGAAGGTGTTCCATTATCGCCCGATTCAATCACGGATAATCGTATGCGATGTCGAATCGAAGATCAAGAGAATGAAGGGACATTCGTATTATCCACGGCCACCATCGGAGCAACGCGTGCCGTGGAGCGTGATGCGATGCTGAGACGAGAATTCGAGCTAATTCCAAAGAAGCGAGTATCGGCTGGATTATCGACGGCTCAACGTCGCGAGAATCAAGCGTTGAATCGCGATTTACAAGTGTTGCCATACGAGGATACCCGGGTCATGTTAAGGCCAAATAAACACAATCCCCACGGATATATCAACGCCTCACACGTCCAGGTAAGATTTTATTGATTGATTTTTGAATTATAATGAAAGTGATCTGGGTTTTAGGTTCCGATTGGTACAACAGTATTGCGATATATTGCTACACAAGGACCATTACGAGAAACGGTGGTGGATTTCTGGCAAATGATTTGGGAATCGAATTGCCGAATTACTGTTATGCTAACGCGATGCATGGTAAGATTTAAAGTTGATTGCATCTTCATATGAATCAATGGTATCCGTAATTTCAGGAGCAAGGCAAAGAGCAGTCGTTCCCGTATTGGCCGTGTCAAACGACGGCCGGTGAACAGCAGAAACTGAAATTCGGCGAATACCAATTGTGTCTGCACAGTTGTACGGAATCCAAGACGCACATCACGTCCAGTTTCATGCTGAAACATATGGGCATCGGTCAAAAACGGCTAATTTATCATCTGCAATATTTGGATTGGCCCGAAGGCGGTGTACCTGGCAGCATCGATAGCTTTATGAGTAAGTGTTGTGTTATTATCCCGGATTGGCTCGTATTCATACAGTTCTCGTTTCAGGTTTCGTTGATGAAGTGAACAGCGTGAAAGTTCACGTTGCCAACGATCTTACGAAATCGGCAAACGCTTTATACGCAGCTGGTAATCCGAGCCGTGCAACGAGCAGGACCAATCTATTGGACAACAGCAACGGCAGCGGAAGTCATTCGTCGTCGGGCAGTGGTGCAATTGGTGCGGCTGCGAGAAAGCGTAGTACCAGCAGCTTGGCGCCGCAAGTTTTCACGACCAAAGGATCGTCACCGTCGTTGGAAGTATTCGGAAACGGCGGTCAAGTTCAGAATCTCTCGTCCAGTTATCAACAGCAATCGACGATTTTCGGTTCGGATCAGAATGCGATGGATTCCCAACTACCGCCTGTGACGGTGCATTGCAGTTCTGGATCGGGACGAACCGGCGTGTATTTATTGACCGAAGTGATGATTCACGCCTTGCAACATAATCAGGTACGCTTTTTATCATCGATTTTAATCCAATTCTGATTACGATTTCTGTTTCAGGATATGGACATGGCTCGGGCGTTGACGATGCTTCGACAAAAGAGAATGCTATTGGTGCAAACATTTGCACAATATCGTTTCGTGTTCACTTGTATAGCTCAGTACATGAGGAAGTCTCGTTTGATTTAGCCTCATGGACTTGGAATGTGCATTTTTATGGGTACATGACGTGCCTTTTTAAATGCAAACATATTTTTATCTCCAATGAATGCATCACTTCATATTTTATGTTCTTCCCATGATTGGAGGACCAATTTTTGTGTTTTTTATTTTCGATGCTGTGAACGTGTTTTTTTGTACACGCCCCATAGTATGTACCTCTGCTACTATGAGAATTGAGATTTTGTCATGAGCCCATTTTACAATTGATTGGTGCTTTACATTATTTATATGCACGGTTCCGATGGTAGATGTAACGTATGTTATTATGCAACGAAAAACGTCGGAGGCATTAATTGGTAGATATGCATACGTTTTCTTTGTGCGTCTGTACTTTTTCATTCTTTCTCCATGTAACGACATTGATTGATGAATGTTCATTTATGTAAGAAGAAAAGGGAGTCTGCCGAGTAAACAGGCCTCTTCAAGAGTATGCTTGAATATGGATTTTTATGGCTCCCAACCAACAATGCATGGATGGAGGAAAAAGTTCTCCCTCAAAGCCTTGGTAGTAGTAGGTTATTTGGATCAGGAAACGAAGAGGATACGTGTCATTGGGCCTATTTCGTACAGTTCGATAGGGAGAAATACAAGGAGCCGAAATGAATGCTCATCCCCGCTGCTTGGCTCGTGGGAATCGCTTCGTTTTGTTCCGATTGGTAGCAAAAACCACCGGGCATGCTTTTATCTTCGCAATCATATATAGCTAACGGATGCGTTTATTCTCTCTCTGGGCTCTTGTGGCTAGGCTACTTTCCACCTCCATCGACGACAGTTGAGCCGAGGGTCGATACTAGCCAATTCCGCAGGGACATTTGGTTCTGCCTTCACCTCCGTCCCAAGTCAGCCTCGCTCATTAGCCGATTTTTGTATTCTACCATACCCTCGCCCCCTGCGATCGGTATGGATTTTCCGGATTCTCGCAAATGGACGCTTTGATGAAATACCCGAGTGTAAAAATGCGGGCATGGGTTTGTTGAAATTGCATATTTATCATCGGGCGTTAGTAATTTTCGCCTTAATTGGAATCCCAGCTCGGCCTCTAGTCTTCCAGATGCTAATCACCGCGGGGAATCTTTTCCTCTCCATTCGCTTCGAATGTTGGCAGAAGCAACAAGCGTGGCCTATAGCTAGGAGTTTGTTATTTGTAAAAAATCGTAAAAATATCATTTCGCCTCTGTCGAGTAGTAAGAGAAGAAGAAGAGGATGGGAATGGGGGAAGAAATGTCAAAGTTACTCGGGGCAACTGTCCTAGGCGATTATTACGCATCAGTTGTCTCCAGTATCGCAAACTGGCCTCTTTTCGCAAACCCCGAAGCTTCAACGAGGCTCTTCTGCCGACTAGGCTTTCGGGGGCAGAAATTGGAGAACCAACTAGGCATGGTTGAATGTATGTCAATTGGCTCCTTGTTTTCGGTTAGTTAAATTTTAGGCTATATGCTTATTTGTGTGATTTCCCATCGCTTGGATCGAGCATTGATCATTTGTAATTTTGAATTCTAATCATCGGATTTGAAATTGAAGGATGATTTTAGGCATACTGTAGCTTCAGATTAGCCTCGGTTTAGCTATCTGATTTCCAATAATCGATTTTGTGGATCATGCCATGCGTGATCCCATGCAGGCGTACTGTAGCCTGACTGACCATTTTTCAGGCGTACTGTAGCATGAGCTTTTGAGAGCAATGAAGAAACGCACGGCTGCGCATAGTCGAGAAACGGCCAACGTGGATAGCCGTTATTACGGCAACGTGGAAGGTGATCAGCAGAATATCGAATCGATCGGCGGATGTATGTCCTACGTATTAGTGGCCGCCGCGTGGATCGTATTCGTCTTCACACTACCGTTTTCCTTGTATTTTTGCCTTAAAGTTATCAAGGAATACGAACGGGCTGTATTCTTTCGATTGGGTCGATTGACGGCCGGCGGTGCCAGGTGCGTCGGCTTACTGTAGCCGGGCGGAAAATATGCAATATCGCGCAATCCTTGTTAGTGCTTTCAAATTTGAGTAATTTTGGCCGGCGAAAAGTCCTGATTTTCTAGAATATTTCAAATCATGATTGTCTGCACGATCGCGCAATGCTGCAGGGCGTTGAATATTGGAATTTGAGTAATTAATTTGGCCCCTACAGCCAGAAAATTCATTGCGTGCAAAAGTGGATACTTTTGAAAATATACAGCGTCCCTCAATGGCCTTCTTTGAAGACCGTAAATGCATATAAAAATCCAATTTTCGCCCGTTCAAATATCTGCATATTTTTCTATTCCAGAGGTCCCGGTTTGGTATTCGTATTACCGTGCATCGATACATTTCGAAAAGTGGATTTGAGAGTACTCTCGTTCGGCGTCCCACCGCAAGAGATCTTATCCAAAGATTCAGTCACCGTTAGCGTAGATGCGGTGGTATATTTTCACATTTCCAATCCCACCATTTCCGGTAAAATCAGAAAATCTCATTTCCCCCTCCGACCATTCGAACAAAAATGGGCCTATTTTTTAGTCACAAATGTAAACGATCCGTATTACAGTACGAAATTACTAGCCCAAACTACGTTACGTAATATTCTCGGTACAAAAACGTTAAGCGAAATGCTTTCGGAAAGAGAGCATATTGCGGAATTGACTGAAAAAGGTTCGGATTTTTTCGTTCGGCTCCAATTACTCGGCTTGCCTGAGGATTGGCTAGTTTTTCAGTTCTGGACGAAGGCACGGATCCTTGGGGTGTGAAAGTTGATCGAGTCGAAGTGAAAGATATTCGACTCCCGGATCAAGTAAATGCACACTTTTCGAGAGAGGGTTTATTTTCAAAAACATGAAAAAATCGCAACGCATTTCTGGTGAAATCGGCCAGGCTGATTCCGATGGGGATTTTCCTCTATCTTTTCAAATTATCGACCTCGATTGGCAACTTGCCAAAGGCATGCTGACGTCGCAGCAGTTACAGTATGCCATGCAAATCATGACTACCTCGCAGCGGTTACAGTACGCCATATCAAGGCCCGATATTCGCATCTCAGCGGTTACAGTAAGCCTCCATGCGTACAATCCCAAATTTTCAGCTCATGCGTGCCATGGCGGCCGAGGCAGAAGCAACTCGAGAAGCCAAAGCGAAAGTGGTGGCGGCCGAAGGTGAACAGAAAAGTAGTCGTGCATTGAGAGAAGCGGCGAATATGATAGCCCAAAATCCGGTGGCGTTACAATTGCGATATCTACAAGCGTTATCCGGCATAGCGGCCGATCAAAATCAAACCGTCGTACTGCCTGTTCCTATGGATTTAATTAAACGTTTATTAAATCGCAAACAACGTTCCCCATCCCCGACACCGCCTGGTACAGAAATTTTATGAACACTGCGCGTGTAATGTATTATGTTCAGCATCTTTGAGGATTGTAAAATATTTTACTATTTATGTATCGATCGGATGAGGTTTTATGAAAATATGCACAGGGCTGTATTCAATGCTAGTAACCGATTTTGAAGAAGCTAAAATGGACACCTGTTCGAGTTGTTTATCTTCTCAACCAATCTCCGTTCAATCATGCGTGGAGATGAGGAGAAACAATTGCTTCGAAATTTCAACCCGATTTGAATTTGAAAAGCGTAAACGTGCGCATCATTGTAATCGAATCTCAGACCGATATCAAAATTGCGCAATAATGACCACAATAAAGGCTATATCAAAATTGCGCAATAATAAAGCCAAATCAAAATTGCGCAATAATAAAGCCAAATCAAAATTGCGCAATAATAAAGCCAAATCAAAATTGCGCAACAATAAAGCCAAATCAAAATTGCGCAATTTGCAATGAGCCATGCGAAAAGCAATTTTTCGCCTAGATGTTAGCCCTGTTTTCACGATGCACTCATCTTCACCATCATCGAAGTGGAGAAAATTATTTTTCATCACGCGCTTTTGTCAACATTGAAACTTTTGATAAGCTTAGCTTTGCAGTTGAAAATTCGATACTGAACTTTCGCCTAGTACAGGTGCGAGGTGTAATAAACAAGGCTAATACAGGTAGAATTTTGCGATGGATTTGAATTTTACCTACATTCTTCAATTGAATGGTATTTTGAACATATTAGAATGGGTAAGCTGCAATTACAGTACCCCTAGAATAATCGTAATTTATAAATTTTGATCAGATTTTATCATTGATCATCTTGATTTGTGCCAGCAGTTCACCGATCTCCATCACGGCCGGAGGGTGGGTATTTTTCACTACACTGGCAGCAATTGTGGTCGTATTCGCCATGTTCTTGATAAATGTCGTGAGGATCGTGGAATCGTTCGAACATCGTGTTAATTGGTTCTTAGTGGTAAGTATCGATTGATTACTGCTGATCATAGTCCAGAAGTATCGAGTGATCAGTGCTGATTATAGTCCAGAAATATCGATTGATCAGTGCTGATTATAGTCCAGAAATATCGATTGATCAGTGCTGGTCAGAGTCCAGAAATATCGATCGATTACTGCTGATTATAGTCCAGAAGTATCGATCGATTACTGCTGATTA
>JAQIWJ010000554.1:0-19478 GCA_034695185.1 Discolaimus major
TTATCAGCCTTCAAATGCAGGCATGCCAAAAAGTGATTTTTGTGAAAATTGCGATATTTCAACAGCCTGTATAGTAAAAACCGCGAGGTTTCATGCAAAAAGAAAGTGACCACCGCGATCAGCATAAAAAACTGTATCGAATGTGTGAAAATGAGGGGTGGTCAGTTTTCAAATGATACCTGCCTGGGTGAATGCATTGGGAAAGTCACTCTTATAAATTCAGATTTAAAACAGCATTTTCGTTGCGTAATCGATGTTCTCAATTCAACTTTGGACACATGTGAATGCCCACCGTCCACAACTGGACCAACTAATGAATCACGTTCGAATGAAATCACTCGTTTGTATTGCGTGTAAGTCGTGATTCAAATTTCGCGGGAAATAGCAGACATAAAAAGACGCCATCTTGTCTTTCCAACGTGGTAACTTCATGAAAAATGGCGATTTCTAGGAATGCCAAATGCTATTTGGATTGCTCAAGGCAACCGTTGATCCGAATTTGCGGTCAATCAGTACAAGAAAACGTGGAAAATTCAGCCGAAAAATATATGTCGATTTTGAAATATGCAAATGATTTGGTTCAAGGTCCAGCCATGCCGGAAGAATGCAATGATCTGGTAGATGACGAATGATCACAATCGTAATTGCATCAAAATTCAAATATTATATTGTATTTGTGACCATAAGATAAGGTGATAGAAATGGGGATCAATAATTGGTCATCACTATTTTTTGAGCATGGACAAGAAAAGAAAGGCAGTAGCCAAAAAATGATCACATGGTGATTTTTTAGGATGCATTCAAAATAATATTCATGCTTTAGGAGAGCATAGAACGTGTACATGTTTTGGGTGTTCATATTTTCCCGCCGATTCTTTTCGAATTCCGATCACGTCTGATCGATTTTCCGATTCCGCATTTCGAACAACGTGGCCAGTAAAACGTCGTGAGCCGATTTCACTTCGATCGATTTGTAAATACATTCCAAGTATCTGAAAAATGCGAGAGTGATCAGCATTGCGCAATCGATGTAAATCTACAGTAATCCCGCGCGTGTGCTTACTTTTCAAGCAATTCCACGTAAATTTTCTGCTCCACAGAAATGACTGATTTTCGTACTAGCTGACAATCGATCGCCTCGAATGCGGATATAGCCATCAAAATCAATAGGATATATTCGTCTTGACGCCATGTTTCTGGTATGATTTTTATGTACCTGCAAAAAATGCACCAGTGATCATCCTGACTGACTTGTTCACCATAGAATACTCACTTTTCACTCACAGATTCCTGCTCCGAATTCGGCTTCGACGTTTCATTTTCCTCCAACGAACTGTGGATTAAAATTTGACACAAAATACTAATCACGTTGTGATTAGCTGAAATCACGTATCGATTAATTCGTGATCAGTATGATCGCAATGATCATACCTGTTAATAAAGCCATTTTATCCGCATCCAATTGATGCTGGAACGACGAGATTCGATTCAAGAATTTGGCCACCACGTATTTGTCGATTAGCTGAAATTGGGAGCGGCTACAGTACGCCCCCTGAGCCTTGCATTCGGGAGAGGCGAAATGTACGCTTACATTCTGTTCTTCCAAATCCGTCATCCCGTCGCTCTTATCGATTCTCAAATCACGTTTTTTCAACAACGCTTGTTTGGCATCCAATAATTCTTGTAATTTCGGCAATAGAGTGAATGGGATTTTGGACAATTTCCCATCCCTGTGTCGATCCAACAACGATGGTAATCCATCGTTGCCTTGACGACGATGCCAATTATTATCCATCGATATATGCTGATCGAGTTCGATTTTCATCGATTTATGCGATACGATTCGATTGCCTTCATCGATCACGGTCATCGGTCGAATGGGTAATGGGCAAGATAACGTTGGCGTTTGTTGTATGGATACGTTCATATTGACCATATCGAATAAATGGGGAGAGATTTCCAACGGAATCGTCGGCATTGAACCGACCGATTCCGTCCACGGGCATGGTCCCGTGTTTGGTAACAATTGCGGACGTGGTCTGAAAAAGATGTGATTGCATTTGTGCTTTACCATATTGCGCAATTCATGCAGTCATGAATATTGCGCAATGATAATCAGCTTATCAGCACTGTATTTCTGCATGAAAATGCGTGCAAATATCAATGCTTATCCTCACGAGAACATTGCGCAATGGATGCGATCACAGTCAACCACTTACGGTTACCTGATATTCGGCAAGGGCATTCCAATGGTCAAGGGATATTCGACCGCATGATAATGAGCACCGAACGACGGTGCCAAAAAGCTGAGCATATTCGGCGGCGGATCATCCAACGTCGATGTATTGGCATTCAACGTCGGCAACTGGATTTGTCCAGATCCAGTTTTGGCCGATTGTCTCGAATTCAAATTCGGGACTTTCATACGATAATCCGAACATAAATTACACGTGCACATGGGCGATTTCAATGATGATTGTGTATGTCGATTATCCTAAAAATCGATACTGTACAAAATTCTTGAGATTGCGCAATTTTTGCAATGGTAGAATTCAAAATCCCGCCAATACGCATTCGTATGCAATTGCGCAATCTGTACATGTATTACCTCTCGAGTCAATCTGCATTTTTTCGGTTGCCCAATCGAGTGAATTTCGATGAACGTTTCGAGAATTTGGCTAAGATCACTGTACGGACATCTGCATTGGATGGCCAAATCGATCAATGCCGATTTGGGCACGATGATTAGATCATCGTGATACAAATCATTCGTGGAAATATCCAAATTCGAATGATCTGAAATATGAGCATTGTTTCGTGCTGTAGCAGAAATTTGAGGTTTGGGGATGGACATGTTTTGAAATGTTTATAAATTTTTGGCTGAATTTGATTGCGTGCTACTTGATAATCGCGGCTTGAAATCCGCCGAAATATCATTGCATTCAATAATCATTGGCATTTTTGGCACTTGTGATGGCCAGGCCATCACCCTTGCAATCTCACAGAATTTTCTATCTAATCGATTATTGGCATCTGGTACAGAAATTGCGGCAATTATATAACACGCCCCATTTTTAATTACATCCACGCCTGATGACGTAATTGCACTTTTATCCGGATAATGATGGGGATAATTATGCATATCCGTCCAGTCTCACGGTGGATTATCTCATCCCTTTTAGAAAGTGCGTCAATCCAATGACGCTTACATAAAATGTTCAGCGATATGGAAAGGGCTTGATTCGAGGAGGCCTAAAATGACCTTCTCTCACGGATCCATACCTGAATTAAAATTAGATTCATCCATGAACCCGTTCTTTTTCTGAGCATCCATGCAAATATTATCACCCATATCCCTGGAAAAATCGATTCTTGTAAATACGTATCGGTGAAATGCAAAATTGGGCGTACTGTTTATCACTATCAGTATCCAACCCGTGTTTAGCAGCCGTGGCCATGATTACAGTACGCCTTTTCTCTCGATTCGTATATATCAATTCGCGCTTTTTCAAACGAGCCTCGTCGTTCATGATCCATTCTTTCATCATGCCCACCTGGACAAAATCGGACCAATGCAAATTATGCTTCATATTGCGCAATTTTTAACACGTATTTTTTCCTGGATTTCGAAATACAAGGCGGAGCTTGCATGCAAATTTTGCTTGCATGCGCATGCTGATTTGGTATACTAGAACAGACTTTGCAAATCGCGCAATTCTGTTTTGCATTCTATTGGCGGGAATTCAAATCGTGCATGCAGATTTTGCTCGCCATACCTCGAAGCACTTTCTCAATCGGCATTTCTTGCAGAATTTCCTCGAGACCACGTTGATTTCGCATACGCCACTGAATGGGCATCGAAATGCCTGAAAAATCGTGCATTTTTCTGCATGATGGTTCAAATGCATTTATTATTTTCTGAATGCTGCAAATTTTGCGATTGATAAAACACGAAAATTCAAATTTCTAAATTAATTATCAAAGATGTTAGCCAAATTTTTGGGGAGTGGCATAATTACTTGCTACGCTCCCTGAGCAAGAACCAACGATCAAAACAGGATGTACAAATTTGCACTTGCCCCCTAATTATGAATAATTATTATGTCCACAATGGACAGGGATGTTGATTGATAAGCAAATACTATTTCATCGGAAGTGACCAAAGAGTCAACTCAGTCGGCTAAATGAAAAACAAGGATGCTTCATCCGAAAGGCGTACTGTAGATTGCGCAATTTCGGTGTAGATAGCTTATCAGTCAATAATAGCACGGTGAGATCTCATCCCAAAGATTGCGCAATATTGGTATATGATCAAAATTTGAATAAAATCAATTGGGGTAGAATGGTATGCGATACAGCAGAAAGTCATGTTTGGCTCAACTATTTGTCTAAAATTCATTGCATTTCGCAAAGCAAAATCGCACTTTTGCATTGCAAAACTGCCATCGCATAAGATCATGCCAAAAATCGGCCGTTCTCATTCAAAAAGTCCATGTGCACTTTCCAGGAATATCTCAATTCTAAGGGTCATAAAAATTCTCAGCATGCGAAAATTTGAAGAGGCGTTTCCACAATGCACTAATTAGGCGTTTATATTTACGTCTTTAGACGACCGCCTGCTGAATATATAGGAAAATTTGATCAATGAAGCGTAGGATTATCTTGGTAAATCAAGAAGCTGACAAAGAACCCTGAGCAGCATACTCAGAAATATGCATTTTTTAAAATCAAACAGAAAAATACTGAATGACCTTTTCCATGTTCATGCGTGGAATGAGGAGAAATCGAATATGATATTAGGAAATCTCAGAAAAATTCCTCTTTTTGTGACGCTTGACCTTTCCCACGGTCACGTCTAATCGTAATCCGAGTATGCCTTCTTTCAAAATTATGAAATTATGCCTATGCGTATATTTCCATGGGAAAATTGGCTGGGCTATTTCTCAAATGCTTCTCGAGGTTAGCTAAACTCCGAGGGAGCTTTCATTGGGTATAATCGAAGGATAATAGAAGCAATGGTAATCGAATTTCTATTGCCACGGGCGTTTGGCATCAGCGGCTACAGTATCCCTTGCATCTGGGGAATTATCTGGCAAACTGCCAGCCTTGTAAGGAATAATAAAATTGGGATTGACCCTGACATTCGGAGAGGAAATATCATAATTGACCCTGGGCAAGGCGAATATTTGGGGATCGCCTGCTGAAATATTGAGGAAATGACAGGCACATGCAAACGCATGCTGGATTTGCGCCAATGATGCTGATCATAAAGTGATCATAAGATTGAGATAATGAAAATGCTAGATATGGCAATACGTGGAACCATACATTCATTTTCATGCCCCCAGATAGAATACATTTGAACCAACAGCATCAGCCCATGCATCAGTGAAAAACGCAGAATTTGAAATTTCTGATGTTCTAATAGGTTTAGAAAAAGATGCATCGAAAGTGGAAGTACTACTAATGCAAGGCCAGACAATGATGCCAGTAACTTCTGATCTTCAAATCAATTCTACTGATCAGCACATGCAAAATTGCGCAATAATTCAAACCTCGTATACTCACTTTCGGTTTCAATGCGTTCCTTCTGAAGAATGCTTTACACGATTCGCATGTGACCACGTTGAAATTGACGCTCAACGCTCGATCGCCGCATACGCGACAAATCTTCATCTTCTTATCGTCCCTTATCAATTCGCTAGCCGTTTGCGACCGAGACGACGGTCGACTTAAATTTTGCCTCTCCAAAATTTGACCATCCATTTCATCTTTTTCCAACCAAATATCCGACATTGTGTATTATTCTGGATGAAAGAAAATACGGTTCTTATTTTTCGAAGGCTCTTATCTAGTAGTAACTGATAGGCAAAAGGGGTGCCCGGTTTTTCGCCCACTAGGAACTCGACAGGTACACTGGACACAATGTCATCCAATCCTGCATGGTCACCCTTGGCAACGGTGGGTAGTTTGTGAATTTTCCATAGCTAATATGGAAGTTCTAGGATGCCGAGTGCTGCCAAACTTGGAAAGCACCCCTTTCAAATCCATCGATATTCTCATTAGTTGACTGTAGCAACCAAAGGAGATCACGAGATGAATGCATAGGCGAAAAGGGCATGTCTCATTTCCCTCCTGTCAAGTACGCCAGGTATTTCGCATCACCTGTGCCCACGATATGCACCGGGCATAAAAACTGACCCAAACACACAGCATCGAGTGTTGAGTACGAATAGGAAATTGCGGAGATATGGATTTTTACCATAGCAATGAATAAGGCTGCTCTGGAATAGCAGTCAAAGAAAAGGCAGGTGTGCAAGCATTATCCCATGTTTTTACTAGCCTAATCCCAAATAAGGCAATGTCTGGATGGCATTTGCAATGGCTTGATCGATTGATCAGAAATCAACGATTCGGCCAGATCAGTATCGGCTCATATGGAAATATCAAAGCGGTCTAGACCACCAGTTTTAAAATGCATATTTCTGATCCTTGCCACGTATGCAGACCAATCTGTCGTCGTTGGCAAACGATCTCAAAAATGTGATCACCCAATATTCACTAATCATGATCAAATTATCCAACATAATTCATAAGCTAAAAAATACGCTTTTCTGTCAGCTAAAACTCGTGCCTAGCATCCACCAGTAGGGGGGAGTTCATGTTTATTCAGCCATTTTTCGCATTGATATTGATTAAAAGTTAGGTGAGGTGAGGAGAGGACTACCATCTATGGCAGCAACGTGCAGGTTTTTCCATTCTGTAATTCCGGTTTTCTATTGTACTCAACATTCTATGAGGCAGGGTTGTCTGAATAGGAAGATGAATGAGGGTACCTGTAATTGATGGCCATGCTGATGTCGATGCGAAATTTGTGAGGCAAGTAAAGTTTCAGGTGGTAAAGAAAATAAAGTCAGGATCATGTTCAGTGATACGCTTCTGCCTTGCGATACTGATCAATCAATAATCGATACCCAATGTTCACTAATCAATAAACTTTGCATGCAGCTACCATGCATGCAATATTCCAGTGCTCCTGTCATAATAATACTGGCTATTCCAAAATCAGTGATTTTACCCAGTCATTCAACTTCTATACCAATCAATGCCCAAATCACCAATCATGATCACTGATGTGATCAATCGATAATCACAAGCTCTGCAGTTTCTAACCATGTATACATATTCCAGTGCTCATGTCAAGCTTCATTTTGCATAGAAATGCTGGCTCTTCCACAATCAGCAATTTACCCGACCCAGTCAACTGTTGTACAAATCAATGCTAAAATCACTAATCACCAATCATGATCATGATCTGATCAAATCGATAATCACAAGCTCTGCATTTTCATTCATTCGAGTCACTATCCACGAATTCTTTGGCATCCTCGGGTGCATTGTGATTATAGAATGTATTCATGAATACTTTCTTCAAATCACCATTCGATTTTCGTACACATTTGGCCACTTCTCTCAACACGATCTCCACACGCCGATCAACGGCCAGGAGGTATTTTCTAGCTAATACTGGATACGTGGGATCACGGGATAAAGATTTCTTCAACGCTTGAGCCAACGATGTTGGGCCGAAATAGAAATTGAGCAATGTCTTTACGATTGCTGGACGTACTGTACAGCATTGGGTGAGTGGAGCTAGGATATCCATATCATCGTTGTGAGGTTGACCGAATCTGAAATTCAGATGAGGAATACGGAAGATCATCGAGCATTGCATCCAGTTGCAACGGATAAATGCAAAGGAAAACATGCGAGCTTTCCAGATATTGCATTTTTGCAAGGCAAAGTTTTTGAAGGTGCTGAGGATGCTTTTTGCATATATCCTGGCTCTATGCGTGGATGCATTGATTATAAGGCCATCGCTATTCCTAATCAGGATACATGCAAATCTATCCGAATCCAAGATTCAAACTTACGCCCTGCCATTATCCAAATGTACAATATATGATAAATGCGGTACAGGATCGAAGAATGTGAACGACTCGTAATGATGACGATCTTGATTACCTGAAAATCCACCATTGGATTAATGCCAAATCCGTCAGCGCATATGCAAATGCATACCCGCAATAAAATCGAATATATACAAATCCACAATATCCAATAATCGCCTGCCTTTCGAGAATGGAGGAGTATTTTTCACTTTCCAATCGCAGAATGTATGATCCGCTTGCCAAGGTGCGATTTGATTCCTTTTTGAGTATGTTCTGGAAAGGACCAGTGGTCATCTGATGGTCAGTGAGCATATTATGGTCGAGAATGGCTTGGAAAGGGTCAATGGTCAAGGAATCATGCATCTGGCATTCTTCAAGATTTGGTCCACTATGCTGGAGCTGAGGTTGGAACCATGCTTTGGCATGGTCAGCATGTAGTCACTCTGCTGGTCATCTTGACCATACCTTTTATAAGGTGATCTCCAATAATCCCTATAGGCAATCTCATCTCCAGGTAGCCAAACTTGGACTGATCCTTCTTTTAAATCCGGATTTCCACAAATGGCATGAGTCGTGTCACAATAGTAATCGCATTTACCAACGAAGCAAAGATTCTTTGCTAAAAACCCATGCACGATTGAGTGGCCTGCTATGCACAGATTGCGCAATTTCATACCGGGTGAATAAAAGAATCGACCTGATAAATACTCATCCGAATTAGCCCGTAATTCGCTGGAAATATTCACTACCCGTCCAACAGTGGGGATGGCACGTCGAAATCCCAATAATCTGAAGTGGATATCCATTTGAAATTTACCGCCTTTTTTGAATTTTTGGAAGCAGACCCAAAATGCCAGTGGATTCATGAATCTCACCTATCCAAATGGAACGAAGCGATTTCCGCATGATGCCGTTCGAAATCGCTGAAGTAAAAATGATCCGGTGCCGTTTCATAATTCCTGCCAAATCTGCAATTATCATTGATAAGGAATCGTCTTTTTTTCAATGCGCACCTACAGTATACCTCATCGGTTTGAAAACAGCTTCTTTTCCATTCTCAAATGTGAGACGCAATTTCACTTGGGTGCCGCCTTCCAAATTGGACACGGCCTTTATTGGCATGGTGGCCAAATCGGCCAGTAGGTTTTCGACGATTTCGCTATTCTCCCTGTACAAATCGCAATTACCGATTTGGGCGAAGAATAAATCCCAACTGTCGTCTTTTCCCCATGTTTTTCTGGAAAATTTCCAGAATTGGAGAATTATGATGAGGGGATGGAAAGTGGAAGAAATCAGAGGGTGCTTTCATAATCTTGAATTATGCAAATTTTGATCACTTGTCATGCATGTTGGTACAGGATTACTGTATTTACTAATTGGCATGGGGGTCATGCTGCAAAATGGCTATGTTTACTGACAGTAAACTGATTTCGTAATCATGTTTTCAATTTGACACATTTGCATTGCTACCAAATTGAGGCAAACATCCTGTTTTGATTATTCTGACCATGCGCATACTGTATTTGCCATGATGTGCATACCTAAGAAAGTGTGCAATTTCACTCATGAATCCAGACCTGTGCTTCTTCCAATAGAATTCCTCTAACGTAGTTTTATTCGGGCACTCATTATCGGTGGCTTGAAATTGATGAATTTTCCACAAGTCCCTCAAAGCCAGAATTTCCGGATCCAAACGCTTGGATCTGGGTGGTAAATCACCATCGATCGGTTCGATAGGAAGTAGAACTTCGTCATCTTTCCTCCATCTGATTTCTGTCTCTTTTTCTGGAGATCTAGTTTTGGACATCTGTAGCTTTCTGATACGTTCACGTTTTTCGGATTTCGGCGTATCCAGCGGTTTATGGTCATTTTTCTCACGAGGCATAGCGTGCTCATTCGTGTCACCAGATAATGTCCGAGTTTCGGAATCTTGACCATTCACTGACGATTGCATACTCAATGATGTCAAGACAGAAACCAGAAGGGTAGTGGCGAATGATGCCAATACAATAGGCATTAATCTCCTCAGTGTCACCTTCATGATTATCGATTAGTGGATCCTGAACAATATGGGGAAATCGATTAGACTGATCGTTGCAATCACTCAGCGGATATTCCTGCTATCGATGATTAGCCAGATCTGTAGTCACATGATCCGGGCGTGTCAGTGAAGTCAAAAATCATTCTAAGCAATGATTCGAACGTAGGCGTAAAATTTAAAACTAGAATCTCAGTTCCAACTTTCTTCCGATGAGAAAAGTCAATGCAGGATATCTGCTGAGCTAGTTCCAAATGTACGCCTGTACAATAGGCGTATATACACGTGCAGAGGACTTTCTCTGCACGGCCTATTTTTGGGCGGACTAGTTTTGCCTCGAATAAACGATCCACGTTCTATGCAGTACGGTTATACAAAAATTCTCGTCGATATGAGAGAATGGAAGCCGAGTGAAGTGTACACTGCATTGGGGAGGGGCGGAAATGAGCGTAGCATTCGAAAAACTCGTTTAGCTGCGGATTCCCGAAGCAATTGAAATGCAGGTGTGTCAATCATTTGAATGATTCTTGGTGTCTTGGGGATGAATGCCAGCAAAGGCATGATCAAGTTGAGAATTGGCATTGATGCTTTGCTTTGTGTACAAAAGAAGGATGAGCAATTTTTACACATGATCCCAGTGGTTGTCTCTCCTAAATTTAAAATTCGATAATGCCAATTGATTTCACAGCAGAATTTCAAAAAATTTTGGATCCATCATGTTGAGAAAAGTTCAGTCAAATGCATCTGAAATACGATTATTCTTCTGGAAGCTATGCTGCCAACGGAGATCGTATCCATTATCTGTGATAAAATATTTGGATAAAATAGTCTTCAATGCATGCAGCCAAGTTTACCAATAAATTTTTTCTGCATATGGTTTCATACTGATTACAGCATATCATAATATATTTGGGATTCAATGAATGTGAAATCGATTGATTAGAAATTAATGGGCAATGGCACGTCGATTGGTACAGTTTGATCAAGGCTGGTCTTCAAACCGCTTTGAATCTTCTATGGTTTCTGATTTTGCAATAATACGCAACGTGGTGATTGTGCAAAGAATGTATTTGTGCAGAGGCCAAAATTTGGCTCTTGCTGACGATGAGACCCACGTCTCTTTACATTGCATTGAAATTGATCAACAAAATCATCATGCTAAATTGCATCTCCAAGCATTTTTATGAATCGCAAGCAAATTTTTGTACTCGGTATCAGTTTTTGGATTGGTCTTGATGACGATATTGCATTGTCAATTTTCGGTGTCATTTTTACTGTGTAAGCTTTTCTGACTTCTTTTCGTATTTTTTATCTCGTGTTGCAATGTTCTCTAGTGCACTTCTGTATTTGGCATTTGGATAAATCAACATGACTCAAGCATCCCTCGCCTGGAAGCCCATAAAAGGATGTGGGACGTATTATCAGCTTCACTCAATGGACTCGATGATCCATGGATGAAATTCCTGCTTTCATTTCGACGTGGTTATCAAATCGGTTGGGTAAACAGAAAGTTTGCACAGTGACACAGAAACTTTCTTCCCACAAAGCATATTCATTCATTGCATTGCAAAGTGTTGAGAGTGGTTAGGAAATTTTTTGAGCACAGTATTGGGAACGGAGATCCCACTGATCAAAAAAGATTTTGATCGGGTCATTATTCATAGCAGTGTGCAACTTTCTAAAAAGCAACTACGGTTCCTTCATTAGAAAGAATGGCAATTTTCAAATCCATTTGCATATTGGGAATATTCGCCTGTTTGATGGCCACTGCCATGGGGAGAGGTCAAATTCGAAAAGGTATGTTTGGATTGGTTCAAACTGATTGCTTATATCGAAGATTTTCAAAAATCTTCAACCGTTGACCTGGCCCCGCCACCTCATAAATTTTCCATTACTATGACTGGAATGATCCAATGCCAAATGCAAACCTCAAAAATCACCATACAAAAATCGATAATCTGATCACATGTAGTAAAGTGATCAATACAAATATGTCCATGCTGATTTCAGTGAGATGGTGTGCTGGTGGATATCCAGCTTATTATTCCTGTCAAAATCTAGTGGAACAAATGCATCGAAATGGAGAGCAGACGTTGAATGTGACCATGGGCATTACGGATGGAAAGGACACTTATCATTCGCAATTGGTTTGCATATTTGCTGCTCATGAGTAAGAGACATTTTCGTCGAAATGCACGAAGATCGTATCGACATTCAGTCGAATGCTGAATTCATACATCCAAATTGGAACCAGATTGATTTCTCAGGTGTATTTGCACAGTTAAAGGCATGTATCCAAAATGAATGATCAAGTTTGAGCGCTGGTTGACCAACTTCCAGCCAGTTTGCATGGCCTCTTCTGATCGATTTGCGATCAGGTGATCACTGATCACTTGTGATCTATCATCCAGTGACATCTGTCCAGCACAGGCACTGCCCTGCTGGATTGTACATATTGCTATACCTTGTCAATACAATTTCGTCAGAATGTGATGATTCATTTTGCTTACAAGAACAAGGCTGATTAGTTTCTTATAATTCCATCAAAAAACCTGTTAAAATCATCTCAATTCAAATATCAAAAAAAGTCCACAAGGACAACAAGCTAGCCTTCAATGATTCTCCTGATCACCCGTAATTTCAGTTTCGAATGTGCTGATCTCATTCGATTGGGCAAAGCGGATGTGGCTCGATTAATGGCCGAAGAATTGTACGGATTATCCACAAGCAGTGTGTACAATGATTTGGTAATTGCTGGTGCTGGAATGACCGATCTTCACGAATGCATACCTGGCACCGATTGCCACAGTAAACTAATGATTTTTGGCTTCCGAAAACCATAATTCGGGTCTGATTTCAGATTACGTCAGAGAATATTCAGTGGCCATCGTCCGAAAAACGTCCAATATCAAAAGCCAATACGATCTTCGTGATAAGAAAGCCTGTTTCAGCAATGTAAGCGCATCGGCTGGTCGTTTGAATACGGCCGGATGGATAATCCCTGTCAGCCATTTAATCTCGAATTGGCAAAAGCAAAAGAATCCAAATCATCGTTCATCCAGATCAGCATCGAGGCCTCATCAGAATAGGACTGATTTCCATTCACCCACTCCACTGGCATGCCCGATCGATTTGAACGTAGTCCAAGATGCATTCCCATCATCATGCGCACCTGGACATTGGGCGTCGGATGAGATATTCGGACCGATGTTTAATCGAAAATTATGCGAATTATGCATGGATCGAACGGGTGAAGGCTGTTCACCGATGCCGGCCAACGATCCGATCGAATGTTTGAAATCGGAGAATCGTGGTCACGTAGCGTTTGTGAGTAGTAAGGAAATCGAGAGGAGATTGAAAATGAGTCCGCCAACACTGCAAATTCATACGTTCGGTACCGTATGCGATGGGATACATGGTTTGGATCGATACAGAGAATGCCATTGGGGTATTGTACCAGAAGATGCGTACGTGGTGGCTGGGAATCGAAGGGACCCTTCCGGATTGGAAGGGGAACGTGAGGTGAATAATGTCATAGATTGAATGCAGGGCTGATCTTTTGAAAGCATGAAAGTTTCCGTTTGTGGAGAAAATTAGGCTGCTTTAGCAATCACTGATCGTTCGACGTTTTGGTGGTAGTCAAATTGACATCAAAATTGCAAATTTTACACTTTACATTCATGGTCATCTTGCACTAATGACCACTGTTCATTGCTCAATAGCATTGCGCAATCAATACAATCATATTTATCTATGATCTTGACAGGAAAAAATGCATACAACGTCCAGATAATACTGTACAAATCGATGACTGATCAGGTTTTTCATAATTTGCAAAATTCATTATGTCGGGCTAATGGATTGCCGGATTGAGAAGCCATGCACCAACATGAGATAAATATGCAAACTGCAACCTCATTTTTCAGGTCCGCTTCTTGGGAGCATTCGCAAGACGCCTCCTGCAATTAGCCAAATTGGATCACTATGATGAATACGGCCGTCAATTCCTGGCCGATCAATCGGTGATCGAAATTCGAAATCTCGGCAATAAAATATCCCCAAAACCATTGGATTATCTTCGTTCGGAAGGCGGGAAATCATTTTTAAACGCTATGAGTTCCAGCACTGCATTTACTATCGAATGCCCTGATAAGAATCGAATGCGATTATGCGTATTGAGCGATGCGGAATTACAAAAATGCCACGAGATGCAATTGGCATTCGGTGCGGCCGCCTTGCCTGCACCGTCGTTGGAATGCGTAGTCGGATATTCCAGAACCAAATGTTTGGATATGTTGAAAAATGGACAAGCCGATATCACTGTTATGGATGCGCATAGAGCCGATGATTACGTCAGGGCTGGTAGAGCTAAACCGTTGATGAAAGAGGCTTATCATCAGTATGGAGCCAAAAAGCCTTACGCAGTGGCTGTCACATTTGGAAAGCCGAAAATTAATGGACTGAAAAATCTATTCAGTTTGGATAAAGGAAGTGAGTTGAGTTGATCAATGGTTGAATTGGCCATGAATTGCATTGCGCAATTTAGCAAGGCTAATAGCCATGATAAAACTGGTACACTTTGATTGGTTTGAGGGCTTCCTTGGAAATGGAGGAGTGACTGATCACTTGTGAAAGCAAATGGATTAGTTTTATAAATTCTTCGCATCCTCAGCTAGAACAAGTTTGATAAGGAAAATTTCAATACCAAGCGTTTCAAAATGCGTTTATAAAATTTATGCTCCTTCTTGAATTCAGTACCATTGCCAGTGTGGAGAATTTCCACTTATATATCATGATATCAAACGACTCTTCAGTCTACCAAAATCACAGCTTACACTTTCCAGCACTTCAAGCAATGCAAAACTGACCAGCGGTCACTATTTCAGAGCAGCTGGCAGGCGTCTGCAGTTCAGGCACTGATTCATTCGCTGGTTGGGAAGCTCCCAATAGCTTTTTCAAAAAATCGAGGATCTTGCCAATGAGTGAATGCAAATTGACCGAAGCCTGGGCAGAAAGATTGCGTCCATCATGCGTGCCTGGAGCTTTGAATGTGGACGTCACATTGGGGAGAAGCAGTGAATGTAAGCTAAAATTCGACTGCCAAGCAAGTTGGTATGATCTATGTGATTTTAGATCCGATCGATAAGAATAAGGCAAATCGATTATGCGAAGGGTGTGGAAGTACTAGTTTGGGTACTTGCAAGACCCCAGCCGAGGCTCAGGATCCGCAGCATGCATTATTTGATACTTATTATGGAGGTAAGATTGAATACTTTGTTCTGTTCGAACTGCCAACAAAGGCAAAGCCTGGAATGTAAAGCTTTTTTGACAACTGCTTCCTTTCCTTCTAAAGACATAATGCCAAATGCTGACTATTTTTATTGATCACTGCTCTCATACTTCTGATAATGCCCTATACTTTGATATCCATCATACTGTAAAACTGATCACTAAAATCCCATCCATCGATTTTCAGATATCGGAGCCCTCAAATGCATCAGACGAACCTTTGGGGATGTGGCGTTCATCAAGAGTACAGCATTGGAAAGTAATCATTTCGATCAGTGATTTTGATCACAGACACTATAGATCATGATTTTAGCATTGAAATTACTGAAAGAAGCCAACGAACCCAATTTCAAGAACGTTGATTTGAATGATATTTATATCCTGTGCAGTGATGGGGACACGTACAGGCAATATTCGGAGAAAAATGTGGAGACCTGTAATCTGGGTCGTGTTCCTGATCTATGGATGGTGAGTGATTTGGGGGGTGCTTTTGATAATCAGTTATCAGATTGGGTCCATGCACATGGTTTATAACTAAAATTTTCAACAATTCATGTTAGCCAGCTTTGCAAACTTGCATTCCATGCAGTCTTGCAATCAAAATCTGTAAAACCCAAGCCTGTGCGATTGCATCGAAGCATTGATCAGCACTGATCAGAGGCTGATCACTCTGATCACCCATTATCGATTAACCTGATTACTCTTACTTCAGGTAGCAAGACCGGATGCAGATGATCAACAATTGTTGCGTTGGCAAGATATTTGGATAATGGCTCAGGAAAGAGGCAGAGCTCATTTCGATTGGTTGAGGACATACATCGCATTCAATGACACTGACCGGGATGGTCACTTTTTGGATTTAATATTCAGGTGTGTATTAGCGATGAGAAATAGACGATCAACTGGTGATCTGCCATGCATGCATTCATAAACAGAAATAAACATTCCGCTTTACTCATTTCAGCAATGCAACAGCCAAGTTGGATCGATTCGATATTCGAAATCCAAAGCGAAATTGGACCACATTGACTTACGATGATCAGGGATTCGTTGATCCATTCCCAACGCAATGCAAAGGAAAAATACCAGATGCTCCAGGTGGTGGTCAATCATCTGTGATAATACATGATCAGTGGTATTTTCGAGTAATCAGTTTAGGCATTGCATTAGTATTTTCGTTGATATTGAGTCAGTGATTAGATTTGGTGGATTTTATGATTGATTTGTGTTAGACAAGTTGAAATTACCAATTTGAATGTTTTGTTCTTCCTTGTCAGAATTTAAAACTAGAGAACCATCATGGTCCAAGTGAATTCTACTTGGTGGATTGCCACCGCAATTGCAATGGCATGGACTCACGGTCCTGTAATGGACATGGATTGATCATGTAAAAATGAGAATTGGGTTTGATAGCATTTAGCCTCAATTATCGTCAGAATAGTAAAATTCACATTGGTTGGAAGACATAAAATTTCTGCAAGAAACGCCTGCACCTGCACCGTGTTCCAGCAATGGCTTGATGTGGATTTTGCAAAATGCTTTGATTTTGATTGAAGGCAACCAATGAGTAATATTGGTACGGAAATTTTTGGCATTATTCACAAAATGCTAATAAGGAATGAGAATATATCCGATTGCTTAGGCATCGATTTCCATGTGATCAATCGATAATTGCTTGCTATTCATCCAGCACGCAATGCATCTTCTGTAGATTGCCCTGCAGTTATTGACCACTGCAAAATGACCATTGATGTGTCACGTTTGGGCTGGACATGATCCACTGATCAACTATGGTCATGGATATCCCATCGCCATGTTTATTGAAGATGTTCTGCATATCGATTTCATCACTGGGGTTTAGCATCCTGTTTCGCATGATCGTTTTATTCACGACCAACACTTGAATTGCAGTTCTTGCGCCGGCCCCATAATGATTCCAATCACCTAATCATGATTTCAAGCTAATCTGCATATGCGGTCATATATTGACATACGAAAGGTCCATTACTGTTTGATCACTGAAGCGATCATGGCCAAAATTCTCTTGTCCTCAAAATCGCAATGCACAGCAATGTGCAAAGTTTTCAAGGATTGCGATCATTGCAGCAGTCATGGGCTGAATTCAAAAGCAGTGATTTCGCTGTTGGTGAGCCAAGGTATTGTTTGCATTTGATCTTTGATTTTGGATACTATGGAGATCATTGGACAGAGTGGCTTACCGTATAATTGCATTCACAAATTGCCATGCATTTATCAAAACAAACAGAAGAAGCCCATCATCATTCAAAGTATAAGGCTACATGTAGAACTGGGATGTATTGATCCTGTGATTTGGATGTGCAAATTGCACTCCATTCAATGATCAGATCAATCGATTTTGATCATGGACTGATTTTGCTGCGATCAGTTTCTGTGTTTTCAAGATTCAGTCGAGGGATAGTGATCCACGATTATCCTCAGGCCTTTTTTGAAGCCTTAGAAAAGCATCATGCATTGAGCATGGCGCTGGATTTCAAAAGTCGGTTTTCTCCTCAAGCCGAATCAGAAAGACGATCAATTCTTTCCTCTTGCGGTTCCCATACATCATATTCGCAAATCACCACGATCTAAACTGTGATCAGCAGAAGTCAACCGTGTGATCTCAGAGATCAGATCAGTGATCTGCAATTTCACCAAAAATCACTTTAATGCTAGCTATTAATATTCATGTCGTTCAGATGGTCAAATATGCGTATTTTTGCTTATCTAATCGGCCATGCTGCATGTGTTGATCACTCTCTGATCAGCCAAATCCATATTTAGGAAATGGGAACTATCGATCATATTTGTGTGATGCCTTCATGCAGAATCGATTCTGCTAACTCGGTCAATGAATATCAATAAGATCAATGTATTCCTGATCAAAAATTGATCACTTCTTTGCAGTCGATGAGCCGAAAAAGCAAAAATTATTGGCCCTCGCTTATATCCTGGTCGGTCGTCGTATCCGCTGAGTTACAGCCCACATTGTGTGGAAGTGGTTGAAAAACTCGGACTTTTATGTTGACGATTATTGGCATAGCTGAGATTGTGAATGCAGTCTGGTTTCGTTTTGATATTATACATTTCTGCCCAGTTGAGAGCTGTTTTCCATAACCAATGCAATCATCCTAATCAGATCCAGTATTTACAATCCCTGTCATAATCCATTTGCATACAAATACTATACATTTATCGATACAGAGGTATTCGATCAGATCAGATCAAATCGATCAATGATTTTCAGGCAATGTTACCACTGTGATCACACGATTCTTCCTTTTCCTCTGCGAAAGTAAACAGAGTAAAACGATGCCTAAAGCCAAACAGCATCCAATGAGCGTGGCAAGGATCAACCCGAATCCGAATGGTTGAATGCAAACCATTGAATTTTGATCATCATGCGGATGCTTTCGTTTCCTAGTGATCACTGAATCGATATCATTGATCTCGTGGCTTCGTAATCGATATTGGGTTGGTTGATTTGGATCATAGGAATGATCTGAAAAAACGTAATTTCAACGATATCCCATGTGAAAAAGTGCGGTGCTTTTTCATGCTTATTCAGAACATCACTTATTTCAAAATGGGCTACTCTGCAGAATGCGAATTTTGACAGGAACTTTGGAAAAATGCATACCTTTGGCAGTATCGATATCCAAAACAGGCAATTCTTGGCTACTGACATCGATGCACACTGAACTTCCGTCTTCACATTCGTCCAATAAGGTCCGTCTGATTTGACGTTTTCCACGTTGTGGTTCGGCGCATTTGACCCTCTGAAAGTGATCAGAGTGTTCAGCTGAACAGTATCGGTCACTGAGGTGAATGCAAGATTGGTGTTATGGACACCAAATTGCGCACGTGTCCAGTTTTTCGTCTTTTGTATCCAAAACTGCACAATCAGTCATCAAATTCACATTCAGTTTAGTCACAAAAGTGCCGGGTCTGGCTGTTCAAGCAGTCACTGGTTTTGACCTTCAAAAGCATACCAAATGCTAAAATCAACTCACACTGCAATGCCCATTTGGTTCTTTGATATCGATTTTGATCTGGCATCGAAAGAAGACCACTGGTCGATCAGCAAATTTGAACACTTGCGTCTCACGACCAGCCATCAAATCGGAGAGATAATCCAAATTATTCAGGACGTATTTGTCCACTGCACATCTGAAAGATGT
>JAQIWJ010000555.1:0-19459 GCA_034695185.1 Discolaimus major
AAAATATGTGAAAATGAGGGGTGGTCAATTTTCAAATGATACCCGCCTGGGTGAATGCATAGGGAAAGTCACTCTTAAATTCCCCACGCTGAGGTCAGTCTAAATTCCAAATTTCACTGCGCAATCTTGAATAGCCGTTGAGAAAATTTAGTTGAAAGTGGTATACTTACTTCTTAGACACCCTGTACATATTCATGCGCACTTCGAGTTCTTCGGTTATCAGGCACAGGGAATGACATTTTAACCCTGTTTCAATATGCTTGCATTTTGCATCAATTGCATTGGGGTCGTGGGAATAGCAAGCACTGAGCGCATTGCCTGCCAAAAGGGACTCTGAATGACAATTGCAAGTGATAATAGGATTTTTGTTTGCGGTGTTAGTCGCCGTGGTACGCAGGCCAGTGGTCGTATCCCAATTCTTTTGCCTAATGTCATCCGCCACAGCCTTGCATTCAGCAGGAAGATGATTACTGGACAGGCCGACCGCAGTAGACAGGATGATCTCGGCAACTTCTTCCAATACGGCAGTCGATTGCACACCACACGATTTCTGGTATGAACGAACACTGCATTTGACAAAGCATCCAAATGCCCTGGAACTTTCAGTTTAGGCAATGAGACAAGGCATATTGCTCATGTGCGTACTTGCACACATTGGCTAAGAACGCCATCTGTTTCTTACGGTCCGTCACTTTTTGCATTTCAACAGCCAGCTTTTCCAAACTGGAAAAATCGCATTCGCCACGACATTTCTTCACATTTTTGCAAGATTTGCGTGGACATTCCAACGTGTCTTTTTTCTCTATAATCACCATTTGCCCAGGTTCATCCAGAGTGAAGAAACCTCACGCAGCATTACCTTCTTGACGTTTTTTCAATTGTGTAAAGTTTCTCTTCCTTTTCCTTCACTGCATCCTTGTGCATTTGTGCTAACGGTCCCGTGCAGTTTGAGAAGCAGGAAATCGTTTTTCTCAACATTTTGCAATGTTCGTCAGTTTTGACTGGATCGTGGATAAAGCAGAACGAATTCCATTTTCGTAACTCAGGATCCATCGTACAATTCAACACGCATTTTTCTTCTTCAGTCTCGTTCGAGTCTTCTTTGGAGAAATTCTGGCAATCGATCGGCCACTGTTCCTTTTTACCCAACGGTTTCAAAACTCTGGTCACAAGAACGTCCCGATGCTGCGTCAGATGATCGATCGGACCTTTGCCGCAAGATTTCTCCATTTCAGGTCCGCAAATTTTGAACATACAAGTCATTATCCTAGAAAGAAAGATAATGCCAATGGCAAGGAATGGATTTGGAATCAATTCGATTATTACTCGCAAAGTTTGTTCAAATTCTCAGCCAGTTGATCCATTTGTGCCAAGGAATCTATGACTTGCCTGAACGCCTTATCCAGATCATCGATCTCGCATTGATCACAGATTTGATCGATATGAGTACATTTCTTGTAGCGCATTCCAAATCCTTCTTATCCAACCCTGAAAGTGAAATTTGCAAAAATGAATCCAAGTGATTATAGAATTTACCATGAAGATGTTGACCAATGTCACAAACCAGATTGACACCAGTTTCCAATGCTGTCTTGATAACTTGCATTCTGTCCTGTTCAAAAATCTTTTCCGCACATTTGATCATGCAATCTTTGAACGCTTTTCTCATAGCGCAATCTGCATCAGCTTTCTTCAAATCGAAAAGACTGCATATGACACTTGCGTTAGTCTTGTGCTTCAATTTCTGAACTTTCAAATCACATTTTGCACCGCAAGACTCCCCATCAGTATTCTCGATAGCTAAATCACGAGGTCAAATGCAATTATGCCTTTGATGAAAATGCATACCCAGAATCAGCATCAATATGCCAACGATCATATCTTTCTTCTTTGGCATGTTAAATCGATCAGTCCGATGGACAGAAAATCGATCACTGGCAGTTCAATCCGATAATAGTCAGAAAACAAAATGAATTTCTCAACAGGAAGACTGGAGGATTCCAGTGCTGTGCAGCTCTGGAAATGGCTTCTGAAGCTAATGCGGCTGCCTTATGTAGGCATATCATTGAGTGGGTGGACTGCGTGGCAAGTCAGAATATGTACACGTTGGCGAAATCTGGATGGATACTGTAGTCACAGCAGCGCATGTTAAGAAGCCTTTGTGATGTGAAATAAGATTGCGATTGCAATACACAATTTTAGCATTGATCTCGCAGACCCTTGTTTATGAATTTCCAAAAATCACAAGAAGGAAGTCATTCGGAATCATTTATTATAAGCAAAAATCTTCGCTAATGAGTTCAGGAATTGCTATGAATATTGCTGCATACTTATCTTCAATGGCATAGCCAAAGAAGTCAGAAATCATGGTCAATCGCAAGTAAAGCAAATTGTTATCTAAAGTAAGCCAATTACGATTTCAATCACTGCAGTCATTTTTTTGTTGTTCCCTTCCTCTCATCCATGAATTCACATGAACTTGTACCACAATCCAACGACGACGACCACCATGGCAAATTGCATACGTGTTGCAATCTTTTCCCCAGAACCCTCGGATGCAGGCGTCTGGTGAGCCGTTACTTTAGGCGTCGTTAAACTCATTGCGGTGGTCGACGTTTCAGGCTTTGTGCTGGAGCACTCCTTTTGGTCAGGACGACCTCCATTGAAAAAGCTTTGGCAATTCTTTGGCCATTCTTCCTTTTTCCGTCCAGAATCTTTCAAAAGTTTGGCCAGCGTTTCGGAATGCTTCATCAAATGGCAGGCCGGGCCTTTGCCGCATGCCTTTTCCAATTCTCGACCACAAACGTCGTAGATGCATGTAACTATTCTATAACATGAAGGTGTGTATGCAGCTGCCAAGATTTAGCGGCAAAAGCGATGCAAATAGAGCCCAATTCTTGCTACCAAGATCTGAACACAATTATTGCAGTACTTGCAAGCTTCATCAAGCTTAGCAAATCTCTGGTCCTCTGGTTTCTCCAACGCCGTAAACCCCTTAATGGCGTTTAGAAATTCGTTGGGTTTGCATTGGTCGCAAATGCGGTCCATATCGTTGCAATTCTTAGTGACGCATTCTTGGTCCTTTTTCTCCAAGCCTAAAATGACATCTCAGCTTACGTATACTAGATTTGAAAATGTAAATGGGTTGATATATTGACCGTGAAGATCATTCCGAGAATCGCAAGTCGTTTTGGCGCCGTCTTCAAATGCCTTCTTGACAGCTAGAATTTGTTCCGTTTGTAATTGAAATATGGGACATTTGATTGCGCAATCCTTGAAGGTCGTTAGCATGTTGAAGTCCGCATCAGCTTTCTTCAAATCGAAACTTAGGCAAATGAAAGTTGCGTTAATTTCATAATTCAGTTTTGCCACCTCCGTAGCGCAATTTTGGACGCAAGGATCGCCTTGGCTATTGACCGAATCAATAGCTAAAATAAGATTCAGTTATAAGCGGTATTTGAACTAATTCGCCATACCCAGAATCAACATCAACGCTATGCCAATGATCATATCCTTTTCCTTGACCATCTTCAGTCGATCAGCCAAAAAGAGTGGAGCTGATCGATCAATGGTAGTTCCAATAGCACTCAAAAAATAAATGAATTTCTCAATAGGAAGACTGGAAGCTTCCAGTGCCAGCTCTGGAAATGGCTTCTGAAGCAAATGCAGCTGCCTTATACGGGCATCTCATTGAGTGGGTGGACTGCGTGGCAGTCCAGAATCTGGATACGTTGGCAGAAATTCTGGATGTTACACATATTTGCTAAAAATAGCTTGACTGAAGTTCAACATCCTAAATACATGTAGCAAGAAATATTGATCCACTGCTGTGATATTGATAAAGAAGCTTTATTTCACATTTTCACTGATAATCTCAGCCAATCAGTTTTGGGAACTGGCTTGCAGTGCCAAAAAATGATAAGGAGAAAATGTAGTACTTTCATCGATTTCACATACCCAAGCGTCATAAATGCAAATTTAGCAAGGCGACGGTCGATGCCATTGCTGACACCATCAATATTGACCTGCAAGCATAAATCGTGAAAATGATTTTTGGGTACTGTACATTTGCCCTTGAGAGTTCCGGTTTCTTTTCAAAAAGCCACTGTCCAAGAAGCTTTATTTTGGCATTTCCATCTCAAGCAATGCTCATCATCGAGATTCAAAATATCATGGCATGGTCAATCACTAATCACTATGCAGAATCAGAATTATAAATCATCGTTTAGCTTTTTTTGGTGACCACTTCATATGTCCTTACAAAGTGATCAGAATCAAAGCCATCATTGCCATGATGGCGGCATTTCGGCCACATCCATTCTGCGTCTGCCATTTCTTTTCTTTGAACTCATCCACAGCATTTTTGCATTCGGGAGGAATGTCATCTTTGGGAGCCTGGTTGATGGTCGACGCGAAGAAATCCGCGAATTGTCCCAAGAATATTGTGGAATTCGTGCCGCAAGACGCTCGGATCAAAGGAGCGCTGCATTTCATGATGCATCCGAATGTCCTAAAAATTATCCCATGAAACTATTTTTTGGTCTTCCTTTGTTTTGGGAAATTGTGACTCCAGGAATGTGATATGATTGGAATGTTAGGAGAGATAAGGAACCTGTTAGCCTGGACTTGATAAGCAGAGGTGCTAATTGGGATGGCTGTATGACTAGAAATCTCTCTGGAAAGTGGTCCCGAAGTACAATCTTATCATTTCTCATGAGCTAGTCTGGACGCTTACTTGCAAGCCATGGCCAGTATTTCATGAATTTTCATTTCGCCTGGCTCATGCTGAACTTTTTTCAAAAACTCAGCCACTTTACATTGATCACCGCATTTCTTATCCACGTTACTGCAAGTTTTACTAATGCAGCTCACCAAAGATTTGCTGTCTGAAAGAGAAAATGTGTAAATTAACATTCAATAGCCACGCAGTGAAATATCGCATACAGTACCTACCTTCGAGACCTTTGACGAATATCTTGCAAAGTTGACTTTCCATTTGAATCAAGGCATTCATTTTCTCCTTGGCCAATTCGCCAGGACATTTGGAAATACAAGATATTGGCGTATGAAAAACCTTCTTGCAGTATTCGCCAATGGCCTTTGAATCATGCAGAAAGCACGTTGTCATTGTTTCCAGGTCAATCTTGGAATCAGGCAAACATTTCAAAATGCATAGGGATTCGTCGATCTCAGTCGTGGGACTTGGGGTCGTGGTTGGAATTTGTGTGGACGCTTCGAATTTGCTGGCCAACGATTTGCATTCCAATGGCATTGATTCGGCACCCAGTTTCAGGAATTGCGCAGCCATTTCACCAGAGCTCATGATATGATCCACGGGGCCAGTGCCGCATGCCTTCAATTCTGCCATGCCACAGTCCAGCATGCATTCGGTCAGTCTGTGAAAAGGGGAAGTGAGATCGGTGAAATTGATGCAACAGCAGGAAACTCACTTGCATTCTCCCGCTATGCCTGGGATATTTTTGTGAAGCTGGCATTTGGTATTGCATGATTTGTGAGCTTGGGCACATGTTTGATGGGCGCATTCCAATTCTTTCTTAGCCATATCTAAAGGAATGCGATTTTTGGACATTTGGCAATTGTTCAAAAATGGCCTCACTCACTCTGAACATATTTGCCTTGGTTGCAAACGCGGATTGCGAGACCATCCACTTTTTTCAAGAATTCCTTGGCAGGCTCCAGCAGTTTTTTCACCTCTTCTGACAAGTCTTTCACTGGTGCGTTCATTACTGGACACTTCTGCATGCAGTCTTTCCATTCTGTCATCAATTTGCAAACTGCTTCCAGACGTTTGTCGTCGAAATCGTGACACAGACTACTGTTGACTTTGTAAAGCTGCAGGCTTTGTGTCGCATCGTCCTGGCATTTCTCCAAGCACGGTTTATCAGCATGGATCAGGTCGCAGGCTGAAATAAATCTCGTCAATACAAATTCTCAGTGTCTACAATTGTCCTGAATGTTGCGTTCAGGTGAGCTGAGAGAGAAGGCAGCCGTCTAGTAGGCAGTATAATATCAAAGTGAAGATTAACAGAGAATAGCCATGGAAATCGTGACTACAAGAAAACAGGTTATCACCAATATCAGACGAAAGGCGTAAACCTAACACTGAAGATTTTACTCAGGAAAATCAACAGGGCAACGCCCAGTCCCATGGTCAATTCCGTGTAGGAATGCTCGGATTCTGAATCAGTCAAAACAGATCGATAATTTTTCGATATAATAATAGGTGATAAGAGGAATCCAGTGCTCGAAGCTCTGGAAATGGCTTCTACATCCTTTCAGCTGACTTTATATGGGCTTGTGATTGAGTGGGTGGAATACGTGGCCTTCCAGAAGATGGCCAACTCTGCAAAAATCCTGGATTTCCAAAAATAGAGCCTGCAAAGTCACACCTCATATCAGTCTTCAAAATCTTTCATTCCAATATCAAGATCGCAAGTTGAACTTTTGCATAAATCCACAAGTCTACAGTATCCCAAAGAAGCTTTATGTAGGTATTTCCATCTCAAGCAAGGGTCATCATAAGATTCAGAAAATCATGGTTTCAATCACTAATCACAGGCAGAATCATAATCATAAATCATCAGCTTTTTTGGTGATCATTTCATCCTCAGTAGAAAGTGATCAAAATCAACCACACGAAGGCCACCATTGCCAAAACGGCGGCCTTGCTTTCACATCCATTTTGCCATTCCTTCTGCTGGATTTCATTTCCCACATCCTGGCATTCATAAGGTGCCATATCGATTGGGCCTACCACACCGGACATGACGGTTTCGGCGAACTCTTCCAATACAGCAGTGGAATTCGCACCGCACGATGTCTGGTACGAACGAACGCTGCATTTTACCAAGCATCCGAATGTCCTAAAACAGCCGGTTCAGATCATGACACATTCTGCATGTAGTACGAACATGCAAAAATCAGCTAAAACCATCAGTTGCTTCTCATGGTCTGGCATGTCTGCCATTTCAGCAGCACGTTTTCCCAAGCTTTCAACATCGCATTCGCGACGACATTGCTTCTCCACTTTGCGGCAAGATTTGCTCGGACATACCAGCGTATCGTTCATTTCTACAATCACATTAGCTAAATGCATCTGAGTGATAAAATTATGGAATGATTTTACCTTCTTGACGTGTTTTCATCTTCGTGCAAAGTTCTTCTTCTACATGTGCCAATTGATTTGCACTCGTGTTGGCCATCTGTCCAGGGCATTTCGAGATACAAGAAATGAGGCTGTTCATCATCTTGCAATGCAGAACGGCTTTCGTTGGATCATGGACAAAACAAAGCGAGAGCTTGTTCTTCGCTTGGATTTCGGGATCAGCTAAACAATTCATTATGCATTCTCCCTCTTGAATTGGAGACTGTGGTTCAGTGATCTGCGACTCATTTTGAGGCTTTTCAGTTGAATTGACTGAAGACGAATCGTTCAGGATTTGGGTCTTGTACTTTGTGCGCAATGATTGACATTCTGGCTGGTCTTTCAGCTCATCCCCTGCAACTGCCCAAATATGCATTTGGATTTCAGCAGCGAGGAGCATGCGAATTGCAGCATTCTCGGCACACTCTTTCATGGCTGCAGCGGTACAATCGATGAAGCATTCGATTATTCTGAAAATCGACAGTGCAATGGCATTTTATGAATGTACATGCCAAAATTAGGCCAAGAAAATGATTGCATACTTGCATTCATGCCATTTTGATTGGCCGCATTTGGATTGGCAAGTATTTTGCACAATTCTGCATTTTCGTCTGGCACAATTGAGCTCGTATTCGTACAGACCTCAAGATCTCAGATTAGAGAAAGAAAGTGAGAAGGCAAAATTTTCATACTCACTTTCCAGAAGTTGCTGACCATGGCAAAAAGCTTTCTGAAGATTCTGATTTTTGCCTATCACATTTTCGAATTCTTCTTTTTCCTGGGCAGTTTTCGCTAATTTCGCTTCTGGGCAATCCCGAATGCATTTCTCGAAAGTGATTAGCCAATTGCATTTCAACTTAGCTTTGTCCAAATTAAAATGCTCGCAGACAGTAGGAATTTCCATGCTTTCCATACCTTTCTGCAAGATGTTCATACATTTTGGGAAACACGGCTCGTCTCCATGGCTAAAGTCCACTTCTGAAAAATGACTAAGCGAAACTGGACAGCTGGTGCCGCTGAATTCTTACCCATCAGGATTAGCAAGAGGAAGAGGAATTCCATTTCTTGATGAAGCCAGCGATGTGGGGATTGCGATACCTTTCTGATCCTACTGGATGGAGCAAGCAAAGCGGATTCCTGAATTTGGCTGCTCTGGAAATGACTTCAGAGCTCCTGCTTCTGCCTAATATGGGAATTTTCATGAGTGGGTGGAGTAGGCAGGGCTACAGACGTGGCAAAAGTCACGCCTTGTTTATCGATTTTCAAAATCTTACATTCCAATATCGTGATTGCAAATTGACCTCACGTCAGATCAACAGTATCCCCAAAAAGCTTTATTAAAGCATTATACCTCAAGCACAAGTTCTCATAAGATTAACTGATACAACATGGTCCAAATCACTAATCACAATGCAGAATCATAATCAGACATCATCGTTTAGCTTTTTTTTGGTGACCACCTGTTTCTTCATTAGAAAGTGATCAAAATCAACGACACCATAGCCACGGCCAATATTCCCAATGCAGATTGTTGGACAAGACTTTCTGGCGACTTGTTCGACCATTTTGGGCGACTTTTCCTGCCAGGCGCGTCACTGTATTTGGTATACAACGGTTGGCATTCTGCATCCACGTTTTGCTGCTGTGTGCCTTCCGCTTCCCATCTATAGTCGGATTTTTTAACCGCCGCTTTAGCAAAAAGAAGAAGGCGGGATCTTCGCCAGCCGCTTCAATGACGTCAGAGGCTGCGTAGCGAATGAAAAAGGGCGGCCTATCTTTTGCAAAGGCGGCGGTTAAAAAATCCGACTATACGCACAAGGTATTCGGCATCACGCATCATTTGAAAAGCGGCACTTTCGCCACATTTCTTCATCTCTGCAGCGGTACAATCGATGAAGCATTCTGTTTTCCTGAAGGAAAGAGCGTCAGCAATTAGGTTGGGACGTATTGGCACGCATACTTGCAATCATGCCATTTTGGTTCTTGATAGCATTTGGTTTGGCATGAAGCGTCGACCTCACTGCATTTTCCAATTGCGCAAGCCATCTCCTTTTGATCCATGGCTGAAACCAACTTTGAGGAATACCAGAAAATCGAGAAATTTTTTATTACGGACGGAGCTCACACATCTCGCATCGCAATGTCTCACATCAATCAAATTCAGGCCATGGATGATTCTGACCATGATCATGCTTGTGGCGAAATATGGCCAAGGTCTGCACGACTGCCCAGTGGGCATTGGCAAAACTGGCAACTTGTGCTTGCTGGATAATTGGCATTCTGCTGGCAAAGGCTTTGGATTTCGATCATCATTCATCGCAACCAAAAACCACATCATAAATTCGCCCTCATCCTTGACATGGCTTGCAGCCGCCGCACCGCAAGATTTCTCCAGTTGACCAGCGGCACAGTCGACTAAACATGCGGCATTTCTAAAAAATACTTTGGATTATTTTCTTGGATCTTTGATGGATCGCTGCTGACCAGGACAGGAAGTACTCACTTGCATATTTCGTCTCGGTCTGCATTCCAATTGGGATTCAGATTACACTTTGATTTACAGGAGCTTCTGACTTCTTCGCATTTTTTAATTGCGCAATCCAGCTCTTTCTTGCTCATTTCTAGAAGGTAAAAAAATTACGAAATTTGTCAGCTTTGTCAAGCAGGAATACCCAAGTGGCAGTCTCACCCCCACCCCACCCCCCCCCCCGCATCATAACTCACCTGTCAATCGCTTCTGGGTTTGGCAAAACCCATTCACCATCCCCCAAATTGCGTTTGTATTCCTCCCATTTGGCTCTTCTCGGGCGGCAATTTGGGCCCCTGTTCTTCCATCTTTTTGAATACTCCTGCGCAATTTCTGAGGCATGTTACGTGATCATTCGCCAAGTTGCAATTGTTTTTCGCACTTGCGATATCGAAATGCTGGTACATCAAAATTGTTGAAACTGGTCATGGCCTGCATCAGTATGTCATCGCAATGGCAACCACCGCCATGAGCGATTTCCGAAGCTAAAATCATGATTTTTATGCAGAAAAAATGCACTAGTCAACTGATCATACCCATGGAAAGCAGGGTCAAAATGCCCAGGTTCATGGTCACCGTCCACACAGGGTACCCTGTTTGGTCAATAAATGCTTCCAAATGTGACTTTCAAAAATGGCTTCTCCAGCACTTCCAACTGGAATTGATTTTTGGATATAGGCTTCAAATTAGGGCATTCAGAATCATGGATTTCCAGAAATAGCTGCATCCAGTTCGCCATGCAATCATAAAAAAACATCTGCAAAATTCGCATAACAGGCAGATCAAAATCATGCGTAGGCATGATATTATCAATGACAGCTTATCAGCAATCTTAGGTATATTGTAGATTGCAGGATGATAACAGAATTTTCTGTAGTGACTGCGAGTCATGGGTTGGTTATCGAATTTTGATCATACATTCCAGTAGTGCAAGACTTTCGCATGAATCAAAGTTCTACAGTATCCCCCAAAAGCGTGTACATTCTTCTCGGAGCTCATAAATTCATTATACGCATGGCCCATATTAGAAATCAAGAAATGCAAAATTATCACAATTCATTGCTGATTTCTGTGAATCACTTCATCTCATATCACAGTGTCACATCAATCAATTCACGCCCTTGATAATAGCGATCATGCTAATGGATATGGCGAAATATGGCCAAGGTTTGCACGACTGCCCAGTGGGCAGTGGCAATACTGGCAACTTGTGCTTGCTGGACAACTGTTGGCATTCTGCTGGCAAAGTTTTTGGATTTCGAGCATCATACATGGCGACCAACAAAAACCCCTTAAATTCGCCAGCATCCTTGACATGATTCGCAGCGGCCGCACCGCATGATTTCTCCAATTGACCAGCGGCACAGTCGACAAAGCATACAGCATTTCTATGGACGGATTATTGATCAGGGCTATGATGGATCGCTAATGACCACAATAGGAAGTACCTACCTGCATATTTCTTCTTGGTCTCGATTCCAGTTGGGATTGTGCAGATTGCACTTGGATTTACTTACTGGAGCTCATGACCTCTTGGGATTTTTAAGTTGCGCAATCCAGCTCTTTCTGGTTCATTTCTGAAACACAGGGATGTCTGTCAACTTTGTCAGAAGGAACAGTAAGACCCGAATGGCAGCCTCATCTTCAAGACCTCCCCTCCACCGGTCATACTCACCTGTCAATCGCGTATGAGTGTGGCAAAGCCCTTTCACCACCCCCTCCAAATTGCGTTTGTATTCCTCCAGCTTGGCTCTTTTCTCTGGTGTCAAGTTCGGATTTTCTTCCATCTCTATGAATGTTGGGCAATACAAAACGCAGGTTTGGTAATCATTCGCCAACTCGCAACTTTGTTTCGCACTCCAAATACTGAAATGCTGGCCAAGATCATAATTGGTCAAAATGGATATGGCCTGCATCAGTACAGTATGGGTTCACACTGGCATTTGTCACCATGAACGAATTGCAAAGCTATAATCATGATTTTTATGCAGAATATGAATGAATCAACTGCTCATACCCATGGAAAGCAGGGTCAAAATGCCCAGGTTCATGGTCACCGTCCACACAGGGTACCCTGTTTGGTCAATAAATGCTTCCAAATGTGACTGTTAAAAAAATGGCTTCTCCAGCACTTCCAGCTGGATTTGATTTTTGGATAGGCTTCAAAGGCAGGGATGCAGAATCCTGGATTTCCAGAAACAGCCTGCATCCAAGTTCGACATGCAATCATAAAAACATTTGCATTTTTCGTATTTTTCAGATAAGCCATCCCAGAGCAGATGATCAAAAACATGCGTAGGCATGATTTTTATCAATAGCAGCTGATTAGCAATTTTAGTCATACTGTAGATTCCAGAATGACAACAGAATTTTTCTGTAAAGAGACCATTCACTATTTTGAGATTAGATTTTCTGATCACCAATAAAATGATCCATACAAATGCGTACCTGATTTGTCTCATCAGCCAAGCTGGCATGCAAATTAATGACCCTTCAAAGTTAGCTTAGATTTTGCATGATTTTATTCAGGAATACGAGTCATTAACACAGATCACTACAGTTCCAAATTACAATTAAAAATTGCGCAATAATACAGTATGTCAATGTCACTAATTTTTCCAGGCGATCATATTACATAAATCAGTACAGGTATAATTACAAATGAATATCCACAATTGAGTGCAAATCAAACTATAATTCAGTATCCTAATCAGCCGGATTCAATCACTAATTTCTTCAAGTATAAAATCCTAATCCAGATAAAATATCTTCCATAGTCCAATTTAAGCATCTTTCAAATCCATCAACGTCGGTTCATCCTCCATTAGTAAAAATGATATCAAAGTCACTGGTATGCAATCCAAATCCGAAATGATTTTATCCGCTTTCCATTTCAATTGTCGCCTAATAGCAGTGCGACAAATCCGTTTCAAATTGATCATCTCGTTTGATCGATTGACTTTCCATAATGCATGACTCAATTCTGGATCGATTTTCTGACCAGGATCCGGATTATCCTGGTACGAATCGTAGTGCAGATAATCTTCCAGACTCAAATTGACACCATGGGCCAATAAAAGTTCGACGATTTTCACACTAGGCTTGCTGGATAGCCATTCACGATTCAATGCTTTGGACACGGGTGTATTGCCAAATCGGCCGACCAAATTCGGATCACAACCAACCCGTAATAAAATTTCGACCATCTTCAAATTCCTAATGCCCATACACAAGAACGTATCGCCATTCTTATCCTTCACGTCCGGATCAGCTCCACGCTCCAACATGACTCTGATCACTGCGATCACTTCTGGCCAATGCGGTGAATTAAATTTGAAAAATAACTGCAACGGCGTCAATCCATAATGATTCTTCGAATTGATCAATTCGTATGATCCAGGCAATCGCTCCAGCATGGCGTGTACAGTAACCGCCCTGTCACGAATCATGTAATACGTCGAACTGTTCATCAAATAATGAAAAACGTTATTCCCATCTCGATCGATAAATTTGGATATCGGAATCGATTGATCGTTTTTGAGTAAACTGAGAAATCCGATGATCATTGAGTCGCATCCGGACGCGCATGCCAACATGAACGGTGTCATTCCACGATCGTTCTCTTGATCGAATATAATTCGATCGTATTCGTTCGAATTCAATGGATATTTGTTCAAAATAGCACTGGCCAATCGAAGCGAATGGAATTGAGGGCACCCGTGACATTTGCCAATGATTTCATGCCAACGCCCAGCAGGATGGTAATGTCGTTTCGTCGGATTCCAAGCCATCAAATGGAAAGCCGTATTTCCATGCGAATCGGTCTTGGAAAATTGTCCACTGCTCAAATTCTCAGTGATGAATTTGGGGATTTCTTGATGATCATTCATATGGGCGTACGTTTTTAACATGGATCTTTGTAGGATTTCCACAATATCCTCTGGATGAACGTAATAATCAAATTCATCCATGATTTATTGAAGGATCAGGAATAAAATATTCGATTCTGCAAAGAGGAAGTAAGAGAAAGGTTCAAGAACTTCCTGCTGACGTCAATGGCAATGTGCCAAGTCCAGCTAGAGTTGTAGTAGAAGAAGAGAATAGTTGCAGCAATGCGTTGGAGCATGCTGTCTGCTTTTTTCGCCGTCTGATTTTCAAATGGAAAAGTTGGGTCTTCATATTTTGAATTTTATGATTGATATCATTCATATGACGCGCAATCTTTGAATGGATCCAAGAAGAAAACCGTGGGCATTGGTGAACACTAAATTGCGCAATTTGGGATTGCGCAATGTGAAGCTCTGCTTGCCTGGATCATTTCGACTTTACTTTCATGCGAATTGCGCAATCTTCGACAAACACCATTACAACCGTTCAAAAACAAAAAATACGCCTGTCATATGATTCATATATCCTGGCTTCATTATCCTTTCAATTAATCTCCATTTCCCAGATTTTTCCAATTCCTTGAATTTCTTATCCACATGCAATTGTGTTAACCAAGTTTCTTTAATACCAATTATGATCAGACCGCCTTTCTGAAAATCGATAACAATGCCAAGATCAAATCGATAATTAGTGGCAATCGATCAAAATCGATCGCAAGTTTACTTTTGCAGGCTCCAAAAAATGGCTGATATGGTCTGCTGACAAATGACTAGGTGCGAATACACCAACACCCATGACAATATCGTATGAAGCTGATTTTAGCAATTGACTCGATTCATCAATGAGCAATATCTCCTGATACAATTGCCTGTAAATTTGCTTTTCCCTGGCCAATCGCAACATGCCTTCAGAACCATCCAATCCATCCATATGGATCTTTATACATGACTCCGATCCGTATTTTTCCTTGACAGCATCCATAAGTAGCTGACCAACTTTTCCTGATCCAACTCCAATATCAAGAATTTCAATGGAATCTTTGTGAATTAGTGAATTCAAATGGGAAAGGCAGACTTCTGCCAGTAATTCAGCACCTCTGTATTGCTCTTTTTCAATAACTTCATAAGATAGACTCCAATTATCATAAAATACAGCGCATTCTTCTGGATTCATACATTTGTATGCATCATCGATCGATTGGATTGAATGCTGGTCTGGATTTACAGCCATGAAGAAATCGGCTTTACTGATTTCAATGACAAATTTTAGGTGTTTGATAGCAGAATACACATAAAAATGGAATGATAAGCTATCATTGCATCGCTATTTTTAGCATGGCTGTGGACTCTTGTTCTAATCTTCGAGCTAAAACAAGCTGTTCCACAAAGATTTCTGGCTGAAAATTTATGATGACTGAATCTTGGTTTTCACAAAGTTGTTTGAATTTTTCAACATCACATTTGCCAAGCGTGAACGAAATTTTGCTGTGACACAATTGCGCAATAGCATTTTCCCTGTGGACAGCACCCCTGCCAAAAGCTGAATTTTTTCTCAGTGCCAAGTGCAAATCGCATCAATGCATCTGAATTGCTGAAGCATCAATTGACGTCAACTTTTGGCACGGTTCAGAGAACGTGATAATTATGCCACATTTCTCCATCACCGAAATTATAATCCGTGTAATTACATCTGCTGAACCTGAAGCATTATTGGAAAAGCAATTTGTTGCAGTTTTTGTGCCATCAATTTCTGGTTTTATAAAATTGAAGTTGGAAAGCTGCGTGGACTTGTGACTGGTGCACACTGAAAAAATGCGTGGAAATTTCAATTGTGTGATCATTATATTTGGTAAGTTGATCAGATCGATAATCAATATAGATGATTAATGAAAAATCCATCATTTTCAGTGCTGATATGGTTTCATGAAGAATGCAATGGCCAAGATGTGACCACTGCAAGTCCTAGAACCACCAGGCGCCGCAGGACAGGCATGACTAAAAAACCAACGCCAACAACTCCTTCCGTACCCACGACACAGGATGATTGGTTTGGTCAACCTGTTGGGTCACTTTCAACTGATGTGACAGCGACTTCTGTCTCATCACCCACACCGGACACTGGAATTTGGACAGGTCGTCAGGGATCATCTGCAAGTCCAAGTCAAATGACAGTCGATTGGTTGAGTCACTTAGGAAACGACACATCAACTCCTTCCATACCCACAACAAAGGATGATTGGTTGAGTCACACAAATGAACCTGTTGGGTCACTTTCAACTGATGCGACTGGAAAACCTGTCTCACCAATCACACCGGATACTGGACTTTGGACAGGTCGTCAGGGATCATCTGCAAGTCCAAATCTTATGACAGTCGACTGGTTGAGCCACAGAAACGACACATCAATACCTCAGCCATCCAATCGATCCATCTCTGATATCATTGGACAGATTCTTGGCAAGATCAATGAAACTGATGTGGTTGAAAACAGCACTCAGAAAACATCATACTGTAAGGTGCCTGTGCAATTTGTTAATCTGATTGGACATAAATCACATTTTATAGTTGAATTTTCAAACAATCCATGCCACGTGGAATTGAAGCAGTTATCTAAAATCAATGATCAGACAGGAACGTTTACACCGATTTGCAATGCAAATGGTACGCCGTTTTTTGTGTGATCATTGCAATCGATAATTGATCAATAATTTCTGCATACTGCAGGTTGGTACGAACCAATCCAATGCCATGCATCCACTGGTTACTGCTGGTGCGTTATTCCAGCAACTGGAATGAGAATAGAGAATACCACAACTACAGCTGGATCAAAACCACAATGCCCTGGTAAATAATCGATATTGCATATATCACTGGATGCGTTTGTACTGGTGGAAAATATTTTAGCATGCGTCCTGAAACAAGCTGAGGCGTTGCCTCCACCGGAGATGATAGATGCTTCATGGCCATCATGTGATGACAATGGTAATTACACACGATCAATAAATCGATCGAAAATACATGGTGATTTCCGTTCGATTAGGTCATTTTACGCCAAAACAATGGGGATGGCATGGTAGCAGTTATTATTGCGTTGATCCATTGACTGGGATTGAGATAAATGGAACCAGAACTTATATGAGGATGCATGGAATGAATGGGAGTTGGCTCGATTGCGATAATGTGACGAATTCTTCAAAAGGTTGGTACTATTTTTGAGTTGGTGCATGATGCGCCTGCCTGCTGCCGACCGTGGGCATGTATGGACATATGGACATGTATCCACAGATTGTGATCGCGCAGGACAATTTGATCAATGATCATTTTTCTTCACAGATTCGCATCAAGCCCTAAACGCTTGTTACAAAGAATTGCGAACACTGCCACCCGCAATCGCCATCTCGCCTGGTACATTTGTGCCCAATTGCACTGCTAATGGTATGATGCTTCAACTTATGCCTTCCCAACGTACAGTATACCCATTTTCAGGATGGTACGAGCTTATTCAATGCAATGCATCCGGCCACTGCTGGTGCGTCGATCCAAGTACAGGATCACAATTTCCCAACACCACATCAGTACCAGGATCAAATCCGAAATGCCCAAGTGAGGACATCATTAGTTGATGAAATAACATCGATTAGCATGATCGCTTTTAGAATGCATTACTGAACACATTGAACATGCAGCAAAATTGCCTTCCCCAAGAGAGGATATGATTGTTGGCGCTTATACGGTTCAGTGTGATGAAACAACTGGTATGCGATTCTGCAAAATTATGACCCTGACCAGGGATCTGAACCATGGGCCTGGCAATTTTAACTGAATGTCCCATTATTACCAATAATCGATTTCAGGCAATTATGCTGCACGCCAAATTTTGGCATCCGCAGGTCTTGACTGGTGTGTTGATCCGATTACTGGAGTGGAAATCAATGGCACAAAAGGTCGACCATGGGAAAGGAAAGAGATATTAGATTGCAGCAAATATTCTAAATCCATAGTTGATAATGTGGCAGATTTGAAGATGAAGCTAGACAATGCTACGCTGGGTACAGGACAGAGGAATATTTTTCAAAAATTCATCATCGATTGTTTCAGCTAACCTGACAAGTCTTCCATGCCATGTGGACTTGAAATCACTGGCATCTGGTCAAATTCGACGCCTCGGTTCATTCGTACCGAATTGCAGCAACACTGGTAAAATACTTTTCTATTTGGTTCTATGATGAATCCGATCGATTTTCAGGATGGTATGAGCCAGTGCAGTGCTTGGCCACTGGTCAATGCTGGTGCGTGATCCCAGGAACCGGAGTGACAATAGAGAATACTGTCACATTGCCTGGATCGAAACCAGAATGTCCTGGTAAATCTTAATTTTGCGGATGTGTTTTTGGTTCCATGTAACATGTGATTTCAGCATGCATCTTGAAACAAGCTGCATCTTTACCTGCGTCCAATTTGGCGACTCCTGATTGGCTAGCGTGTGATGACAAAGGTACATACCCAAATCTACCAGTCACGCGCCAGGACGATAATCTTTATTAGGGAATTTCAATCGCAAACAATTCCAGCAGTTTGGCATGATAGAATTTTGCGTTGATCCCACAACTGGAATCGAAATCAATGGCACCAGAGGCGATTCGTGGCCGGGGTTCGTAGACTGCGAGAAATCCACCGCCTCATCAGTGGCTTACAAGGCAACCAGAGGTTCCGATTTGAATGTCCTTGATTATCATCAAACTTGTGGACAATTTATTTTAGATCAAGTCTACTTGCTGAATACGTGTCATGAAGAATTGAAAAAATCACCGCCTCTGTCCTTGTTGCCAGGTTCAAATGTTCCAAATTGCACTGCTTATGGTAAAAAAGCAGATATTTTGAAATTTGGATTCATTGTTCACTGAATCTGTAGGTTGGTACGAAGTTATTCAATGCAATGCGTCTGGCCATTGTTGGTGCGTTGAACCAAGTACAGGCCGAGTGTACAAAAATAGTACTAAACCACCAGGAGTTCAACCCGTATGCCCTGGTGAGACTCTTCAACTCATTGTTTCAGTGATCAATATACAGTTTTTTCAGTTTGCTTCACGCAACGAGCTGCAAAATTGCCTCCGCCTAAGACCGGAGACGAGAATGGTTGGTGTGATGTGGGATCCTGCGATGAAGGAGGTAAATGTTTGTTTGTTCTACATCTGCAAGCTCCTGACGGAACGCTAGAGAGAACATCGACACCAAATATCCACAAACTTTTTACCGCCGGGGAGAATCGAACCCTGGTCTGAAGAGCAGAGAGCACGAGTGCTAACCACTACACCATAATTTACTCTGCGATTATAAAAACTCTGATCACAAATAATTTTCGTATCTCAGGGAATTTCGTCATGTACAATCAATGTGGATCATATCAGTGGTGTGTTGATCCGATTACTGGAGTGGAAATCAATGGCACAAAAGGTCAACCATGGGAAAGGAAAGAGCGATTAGATTGCAGCAAATACCTCAATTCCACTGAAGGCGGGCATTGATAAGAACTGATTCCTGATTAGATGGTTGTTATAGCATGATCAACCCGTGACGGATTTATTGTGAGGTTGCACTAGTAAAGGGCTGCTATCAAGTACATTTTATTATGTTATGATAACGTTGCATTTTATAAAATCACCATCCAATATGACTGTTTCTTGCAGTATGCGATGCAAGCGTATATAGTCCTATGGTATAACATGCAAAATTATTCATGCGTCCATCATACAAAATTTGATTCAGCCTTCACCAAAGTCTTCATGGAAAAATCCAGTAACCTCCCACAATCCGCTATGCATCACTTGTCGATTGTCAGCTGCAATAATAAGCTAGTGGGCGTAAAATTATCAAACGAAT
>JAQIWJ010000556.1:0-19406 GCA_034695185.1 Discolaimus major
ATAATTTAGAGTGCATCACACCATAGAAATTTGGAAGATTTTGGCATAATTTTGAAAAATGAGTCCAACGTGCGGGGGGCAAGCCCCCCGCAACCCCCCATCGGGCCCTTCAGGCCCTCAGACCATGCACTTTTTCTTCAAAAAATTTTGGATACCAAAAAAAGGTCATCGACCCCCTTTTCAGAAATAGACCCCAGAACCAACTGACCCCCCATCTGGATTTTTGACCCTTGCACGATACTGGGTTGGTGGATATGATGATAGCTATTTCATTTTTTTGCATTCGTCAGGCGATGTTTCGTGAAGGTTTAGAGGCGTTGTAAGCTGGGTTTTTTGCTTATACTCTGGGACTGGAGGATCCGCGAGTTGGATTAGGACATTGCCCAAGGGATTTCTAGTGAATCATCCGCTCATGCTGATGTTATATAGTTTAGGAGGGGGGAGGGAATGCCAATTTGGATTCGAGCCAATAGCCTGCGGGAGGATTTTTTGAATTTTGACAGCGTTATGAATGAGACGAATTTCTCCAGAGTAGGTTATTGAAGTTAGAAGCTGTCATTGCAACTTGCGGCGATGGCAAATAGCTATATTTAGATATTATTAAAATTAGGACAGGAATTTTTGTATGAGATGAGCATTGTTGGCTATTCGAGAGTGGTGGTCTTATTGAAACAACTTCGCTCAGGATTGTGTGGTCCGGTTTAGGCTTCTTTTCGAAGTGATAGAATCAAATCAGGATTGCAGCTGGTGTCAGCTAGCTAGCTAGCTTTGTCTGGTTCGGGCCTGGCGAAGAGTAGTCTCGATTCCTTCAGCGTAGCTTTACTTATTTCGTCTCTGTTGTCTCTCCGACCGCGTCTCCGTTTCCCCTTCCACTAGTAGAATTGACCGGGCCAGATTCATTTTCGAGCACCGGCTTCTTATATGAGCTACTGACTAGCCGGCCCAGGCAGCCTTGCTTATGTCCAGTCCAGGCGTTTTACTCGAATGAAAGTGAGGCAGGGGCAGAGTCGATCGGATGACTAGCTGCCGAGGATTGGATCGAAGCCGAGACGGCCGTTCTTGCTTGGGGAAAACCGTTTGGTTTGGTTTGTGCTACTGGGCTGGGCATCCCTTTAGAAGCCGTTCGAAGTACTGGACCGATCAATGCTTTCGTATGTATGGACGATATAGACATCGTCATCTTCTCATTTCGCTGCTGGTTTTCGTTTCGAAGCAGCTAGCTAGCCGAGGGGACGCAGCTGGCGCGTTCAGTTAGCTGAAAACGTGTTCGTCCCTTCTCCTCGACGAATGCTGTTGTTGCATGTCGCATTCGGTCAGTTTTCCACGTCCTGCTTCGGCTTTTGATGCTGTTATATTTCAGTAGTTTTAGAGCATGTGTACACACACGCAGGGAGCATAGAAGAGGGGAAAAGGGGGCCTTTATGTATTTGTGAATGCGTAGAGTAGAGAAGTGCAGTACATTTTGTGTTTCGGTACTGCTGGCGTTTTCATTCGACGACAACAAGGCTGGCGTTTTTCATTTCGAGCCCAAGCCATAGTAGAGTGTAGTAATGGACATGCCGCCGATGTCTGTTGCTGGATCCGATTATGTTGCTGCGAAAATTCGACTGGCTGTCTCGTGCATTTGATCGGTATTGACAACAGGATGGCTCAGTTGAAGTACTATGTCGCTTCCAGGCTCGTTTTGAAAATTTTCGGGTGACTATCGTTTATGTACTTTGGCGAGTTCTTTCCATTGTGGTCGGTCTGGTCAGCAGTTTTCGATTTGTGGAATTCCAAATTCAACTGCGTGCGTGGCAAACGCATGGCCTCCTGTTCCGTTGCTGAATAATTCTCGGTGATGTCAAAATCACTCAGAATGGTTTGTTGTGAATAGGAAATTCACTTTTTGCATCGCTCTGGTTTACCACTGCGGCGAGGAACTGTTATGTAAAAAGGGGTGGAATTTATCAAATGCGAATTTATAGCGACAGCCGTAGCTGACGCTTGGCGGGGGGGGGGGGTTGAAAATGGGCCAGGTGCCCTTCTCTTTGCTCGGTAGTAGTCGTCGATAGGTACTATCTCTTCAACGAAGAGTAATGACGATGGATTTATGGTTGGGTATTTATGCATTTCGTGACGATTTTACTCAGGCAGACGGTTATTGCGTTTTCCCTGTAATTGTATGTATACTCAACAGTAGTTACGGGCTATTGAGCGGAAAATGTCGTTTTCACTCAGTCCCCCCTGTCGTGAGTGAAATGCGAGAAATTTTGAATTGCGTAAATGTTGGATTTTAAAATTTGTAATAATCGAGGGAGATTTGATCGTTTCGTTTACTTGCATACAACATTCAACTTCGAGCGTAGTTTAGCTATGCGAAAATCCAAAGGAAGGTCCTCAGTTTTGTTTGGATTTCGATTTTTTCTATTGCTTGACGAAAGCCAGTTCTGGGTTTGTTCTGAGAATTTCGATGAAATGGGGTGGGTTCGCTCGCGTTTAAAAAGGCGTTTGGCGTGTAGGGTTTTTTACGTATCGAGAAGATAGCTAAGTTTAGCTAGCGTAGAAATTGACAAAATATTTCATGCGCATGTTTTTATTACAGGTGAAATTCTTCAAAATCTGGGAGCTTCGTAGAAGAAACAAGTATTCGAACATTGTGTCCAGGTTCGCAGCGGAGATTTGAGGGGCGGAAAGTGAAGGTGCCGATTTCCGTAATTATATTTGGAACTGTGAAACGAAGTCGACGACAGGACTCTAACTGGAAATTATTTTATATCCAAATTTACTGCCGAATTTCTGGAATCGCCTACATCGTGTTCCGAAGCCTGCGATTGGTTCAGTTGGGAATTTATTTATTCGTGGATTGGATTTTAATCAAAAATGACGACCGATATCGCCGTCAGACCGGAATATATTGAGGATCATACGTTCGACGAATATGACGAGAATTCATCAGCTCGCTTATTCGAACGAAGTCGGATTAAAGCATTAGCAGGTAAGCAATTTATTTTCGCATGTGAAGGCATGAGTGTAGCTGTTGAGAGCGAGTGCGTTTAGTTATGCAGGCGCTTTTTATGTGATTAGTTATGCAGAGAAGTTTAGCTGCAATTAGTAGCGTGTTTTCGAGATAGGTCGTCTATTTTTAAGTTTGGGTGAAGGCTAGGGCTAGGCAGGTGGTCAGGCGGGCGCATTCCTGAGTAGAAAGAGGAGCATTCGTTTCGATTCCATCCATCTACTTGAAAAAAGAGGAGAGGACCTCGCAGTGGTCCTGGTGGAAGTGAATTCGATGGGGGCGATTTAACGGTTTTGCATTTGGAAGAAGCACAGGCTTTCTATAGGTTAGCTGTTTGCTAAAGGAATGGGAGAGGGAAGAGGGTTTGGGCAGCTGCTGGCTTGCTTGGTCGTAGCGAAAATGGAATGCCCCTAGTTCTAGAAAAAGGCTGCGTCTGAGCCTATTAATAGTAGACATAGGCAACGTGTGTTGTCCATCGATCTTTTTTCTTTCCGAGTAGTTTTATGAGGCTAGGAAGTTGGGAATCGCGAGGAGCTAACCCAGCCACCGCATGGCCAGCAGCGCATGAAACCGGTTTTTTCATGCATTCCTGAGTTGGTAGTGAATTTTTAAAAGAGCTCCCAGTGAAGACTGAAAGAGCTTTTAGGCGTGCAGGTTTCAGAAAGCGCAGGGTGCTTTCGCATGAAAGTAAGATTAGGTTGAGAGTATGCTTTTCGCATATGCTGTTGACTGAGATTGGCTTGTTACCATTCGAATAGGAGCATTGAAATGCGCTTGCTCGAATGTATTGATCGATGATGAGTAATCGTATCGCTGTACGTGACTTAAATGAGATCCATGGACATGTTATTGCCATGCTAATGGCAAGGCTTTCATCTGCAGGCAATAGACTAGTCGGCCAGCCGATGCTTCACACGGTTGTGCGTAGGAAATTCTTCGAATGCATTCTTTGTGTGGTTGTTGACGTCTATTTGCTGGGGACTGTTTCTCTTGGAGGCTAATTATCCGTTAGGATTAATTTAGCACTTTGCAATTGGCCCTGAAGGAGTGGATTATGCTAGGATTGGGGCAGAGAGTTAAGAGCTAGAAAATTTTTGGTGCAAACCACGTAGGCAAACAAGCAATCGCTATTTTATGGATTAATAGGATTGTTTGAGGACGTGAGAAGCTAGTCTATTGATTCAATGATGGATGTTCTCTATGCGCATGAAATAGGATTTCTTGTTCAGTTATGGCCCGGTTGTTTGGATACTCAAATCGCGTGCGTGTAGGAAGTTGATGATTGTGAGAGGATGCATTTTTGCCATTTTCACCTCCAATTTTGCGAAGACTTGGCACCTTGACCTTTTATTGCTTTCTGTACGCTTGTATGATAAGATATTTCCGCAACCAGGCTAGCTTCATCCGGACTGTAGTTAGTGACTAGGATGCGCCAGGTGACGCATTTGAGGCGAGTAGGATGTCGTATATTGCTCAAGTATAGTCGTGCTGGCGTGCATACAATAGGGATAAGGAATAATGGAAAAACAAATATTCTTATCAGTTCTGTCTGATGTATGGTTATGCCGGGCTTTGTTGGCGCTTGCATAGCAGAAGAAGCTTGAGTAGTACACGTTTTGAACAGTCGTATCCTATAAATATGGCGGAAGGAGGAGCCGTCGCCTCTTTGACCAGCAATAATACCGTGCGAGGTCACGAAATCCATTTTGAGCCTGCTGAATCTTTTTCGGATGTTGTCAATTATGAGTCTGAGATAATTGATAAGCAATACACTGGTTTTATGGAATGGAGAATTAAGGAACTAGGAGGTGATTAGATTGTGTGTGATGGATGAATGATGTGATTGCACGTGTGCAATTGCTTATTATTAATTGTCGTTTCTTGTTTCAGACGAACGTGAAAACGTACAAAAGAAGACGTTCACGAAATGGGTCAATTCGCATTTGGATCGCGTCCATTGCCGTATACAGGATCTTTACGCCGATTTGAGAGATGGGAAAATGTTGATCAAATTATTGGAAGTATTGAGCGGAGAACGTTTGGTAAGCCTCGTTTGTCATTTCTGATTGCGATCGATCTAATTTTGAATCCTTTATTTTAGCCAAAACCGACCAGAGGAAAAATGCGTATCCACTGCTTGGAGAACGTGGACAAAGCGTTGCAATTTCTTCGTGACCAACACGTGCATTTGGAAAATATGGGTAAGCCGCTGGTGTGGAGAATACTTGTTCATTAATTACTAATTACTTACCTAATTCAGGTTCCCACGATATCGTCGATGGAAATCCGCGTTTAACGCTGGGTTTAATTTGGACCATCATCTTGCGGTTCCAAGTAAGAAATATTTCATCTGGGTAGACTGAATAAGTCTGAGCTGGATTTTTTCTAGATCCAAGGTATCGAATTATTCGATACGGAAAGCCAAGAAACCAGATCGGCCAAGGAGGCATTATTATTGTGGTGTCAAATGAAGACGGCTGGTTATCCGAATGTCAACATCCGAAATTTCACCACCAGTTGGCGAGACGGTTTGGCTTTCAATGCGCTTATTCACAAGCATCGTCCCGATCTGATTCAATTCGAGAAATTGCAAAAATCGAACGCGTTGTACAATCTACAAAACGCTTTCGACGTAGCCGAACAGCAATTGGGAATTACCAAATTATTGGACGCTGAAGGTATGATCAGCTGTTTGATTTCTGAAATCAGGATACTATAGATTCACGTTTTAGACGTCAACGTGGAAATGCCGGACGAGAAATCGATCATCACGTATTTGGTCAGCTATTACCATTACTTCAATAAAATGAAGCAAGAAACTATTCAAGGACGACGTATTGGAAAGGTGAGGCATCGTTGAGCCAAAGACTGGCTGGGTGTTAACGAAATTCCGTTTAGGTCGTAAACGAGTTGGTGGAAAATGAACGTCAAATCGAAGAATACGAACGCATATCGTCGGATTTATTGGAATGGATCAGACGTACCATCGAACAATTGAACGATCGTCGTTTCGCCAACAGTTTGGCCGGCGTTCAGAAGCAGCTGACGGAATTCAACAGTTATCGTACCCAGGAGAAACCACCAAAGTATGAATTCCTTAATACTAGTGCCCAGAGATTAAATTGCGTTCTGTTTCAGATTCGTGGAGAAAGGCAATTTGGAAATTCTCCTATTCACGTTGCAATCTCGGATGCGAGCCAATAATCAGAAACCGTATTTACCACGCGAGGGCAAAATGCTGTCGGATATCAACCGAGCATGGGAGAATTTGGAGAAAGCCGAACATGGTCGCGAATTGGCGTTGAAAGAAGAATTGATCCGACAAGAGAAATTGGAACAATTGGCTGCACGTTTCGATCGCAAAGCTGGAATGCGAGAAACTTGGTTGGCAGAAAACCAGCGTCTGGTTTCGCAGGTGAGCCTCGGTTGGAATTTGTGGTAACATTATACTGATGATGCGAACGATTTCAGGACAACTTTGGTGCGGATTTGCCTTCGGTCGAAGCTGCAACGAAGAAACACGAGGCTATCGAAACGGATATCTACGCTTACGAAGAACGCGTACAAGCTGTGGTGGCCGTGGCGCAAGAATTGGAAGCCGAGAATTACCACGACATCGATCGCATTATTGCAAGGTCAGTAGTTGAGGTAAGAACTTAATTCATGGCACTGATAAGTTTTTTGTTTCAGGAAAGACAATGTGCTGCGTTTGTGGAATTACCTGTTGGAATTACTGCTGGCACGTCGCGTCCGTTTGGAATTATCCATGGCCGCGCAAAAGATGTTCCAAGAAATGCTTTACGTCTCGGATTGGATGGAAGAATTGAAACAACGTCTCCTGAGCGAGGATTACGGCAAACACTTGATGGGCGTCGAGGACCTATTGCAAAAGCATTCATTGACCGAAGCCGATATCCATATCGTCGGAGATCGCGTCAGGAATGTGAATCATCAAGCGGAGAAATTTACTGCGCCTGAAGGACCGGATGGCTCAGGTAAATTTTGAATGGTGGTTCCTATTTTCATCTTCTCAAATCATGCATTGAATTTTAGGTTACAAGCCAGTGGATCCATCTACCGTGCAACGGCATATGCATAATCTGCAACAACAATACGACGACCTCGTGGCTTTGGCGGCTGAACGCAAGCGCCGTTTGGAAGATAACAAACGCCTGTGCCAATTCTTCTTGGACGTGTCCGAGTTAGAGCAAAGTTTCAAAGAAATGGAAAAAGTGTTGGCGTCACCCGATGTTGGCCACGACGTTACCAGCGTGCATTTGCTTTTATCCAAGCATAAGGTAAAAAAAATTTTGATTGATGCTGATCAAGATAATGAGAACACGCTTATTTCAGAATGTGGAAGACAACATGGCTTCTATCGAGCGAAATATGAACGATGTTACCGACCAGGGTCAACAATTGGTCAATGAAGGTATTCCCGGCTCGGAGCAAATTCATGAACAATTGGCCAATATCAACGACATGTGGCAAGCATTGAAGAAGTTGGCGGATTTGAGAAAGCAGCGTCTATTGGGTGCCGTCGATTATTATCAGGTAAGCTTTCATATTAGCAACAGGTTCAAGATGAAAAATGGAAATCATTTCAGTTCTTCGCTGATTGCGACGACGTGGACGCATGGTTGGTGCAAACGGCTCGCGTTGTTAGCGCTGAAGATGTCGGTCGCGACGAGCAATCGGTAGAGCTGTTAATCAAGAAGCACGACGATACGGTGGACGACTTGACGCAATTCCGTGGTCAGATCGATCAGCTTCGGTCGCAGGCTGATCAACTTCCAGCAGAAGTAAGGCTCACGTTGCATTTTTGAGACTTTGTGTCTCATTCTCTTGCGTTTTTTAGGCCCAGAAGGGACCGGAGATCAGAGAACGCCTGCAAGCAATCGACAATCGCTATGCGCAAGTACACGAATTGGCTCGTCTCCGCAAACAACGTCTCCTTGATGCGTTGGCATTGTATCGATTATTCAACGATGCCGACAGCGTTGAAGCTTGGATCGACGAGAAAGCGAAATTGCTGAACTCCTTGACGCCTGGCGATGATTTGGAAGAAGTGGAAATTATGCGTCACCGTTTCGAGACATTGGTCCAAGATATGAACAACCAAGCGCAGAAAGTGGCCACCGTCAATCAATTGGCTCGTCAACTGCTGCATGTTGAGCATCCGAACGCGGATGAAATTTTGCAACGTCAGAATAAGCTGAATGCCAGGTAAATTGATTTTGAAGTTTTGCTGTGCATATTTAGCTGATAATCTTGCCTTTTTGCAGATGGGCTCAGCTGAAGGATATGGTGGATCGTAAGAAGCAAGAATTGGAACAAGCTCATCGTCTGCAAACATTCAAGATCGATTGCCAAGAAACGGTCACCTGGATTCAAGACAAGACGCGCGTTTTGGAAGATACCGATGAATTGACGAATGACCTCAGTGGCGTTATGAAATTGCAACGCCGGTTATCCATGATGGAACGCGATTTGGGCGCCATACAAGCCAAATTGGATCAACTTGAGAAAGAAGCTACCGATATCGAAAAGGAACGTCCGCAAGAAGCGAGAATCATTCGGGACAACATCAAGAGAATTCATGAAGTGTGGGAAGTTCTTACGCAAAGGGTGAGCGGTGTAATTTTGCAATTTTATTCGCTATCCAACCAGGCTTTTTTCAGGTCCGTGAACACGAGGCCAAATTGGATGAAGCCGGCGACTTGCAACGATTTTTACGCGATCTCGATCATTTCCAATCATGGCTCAGCGCTACGCAACGACAGGTAAGTCATTTCCAGTGCATCATTTAGCAGTATTGACATATTTCTCGTGTTTTAGGTTGCCAGCGAGGATGAGCCGCAAAGCATGAGCGAAGCCGAACAATTATTGCAACAGCACTCTGCCATACGGGAGGAAATTGATAATTATGCCGAGGATTATGCCAAAATGCGAGCTATGGGCGACCGGGTGACTCAAGATCAAACGGATCCGCAATACATGTTCTTGAAACAGGTAAAATGAAATTTGCATATTGGCAGCCGTACATTGAACATGGGTTTCGATTTTCAGCGTTTGGGCGGTTTGCAAGAAGGATGGGAAGAATTGCATCGAATGTGGGAGAATCGTCAACACATGCTTTCGGAAGCGTTGAATCTGCAAATGTTCCTGCGCGATGCCAAGGCGGTGGAAGTGTTACTGAAGCAACAAGAAATGTATTTGGCGAAGGATGAAGTTCCGGTAAGTTATTGCGCATTCTTTGCCGAGCCTCTCTGCAAGCATACATATTGCCTGTAATAATGATATGCTTTCGTTTCAGTCTTCATTGGAACAAGCGGAAACGTTATTGAAACGTCACCAAGATTTCTTGACCACGATGGATGCCAATGACGAGAAGATACGTGCGGTGGTGGGTTTCGGAGAACAATTATGCCACGAAGGCCATTATGCAGCCGATAAGATTCACAAGAAAACGAGGAACATTCAAGAACGTCGTGACTCGAATCGCGAGAAATCAGCCGCCTTATCGGAACGACTGAAAGACGCTTTGGCCTTGCAACAATTCTTGAGCGATTGCGAAGAAGTAAGCGATACGTGAAGGGTTATCTTCTGGCTAACCGTGTTCATTTTTCAGCTGCGTGAATGGATTGAGGAGAAAATGATCCGTGCACAAGACGAGACGTACCGCGACGCCAAGACGGTCCACAGCAAATTTATGCGGCACCAGGCGTTCGAGGCCGAGATTCAATCGAATAAAGAACGCTTGGAACAGTTGCAACAAGTGAGTGGAGTGTTGGAATTGATTAAATCATGTTCCCCTGCTGAGTTAGACGCATTTGTCTCGAATGCCATTTATCCCGCCATGCGCTTGCATAATTTGTCACATTGTCTGGTGGTGGTGGTTGTGATCTCTCCTGTATGCAATCGCAGGCGTTAACAACCAATGAGGTGCTGAAGCAGGTATGAGCACAGTAGAGTGTGAGGCAGGCGTGATTAGAGGCGTGAAAGATCACGGATTCTGTGTCAAATAGTTGGTGTGATATTTATGCAAGCAATATCATTTCTCACATGTGCAATAGACTGAATTGATAGTTCATCTGAGCTAATAACTGCCTCGTTTCAGGCCGCCGTTCGATTGACCGCGGAGAAACCGGAATTCACTCGACAAATCGATCCGCAAATGGCCGAATTATCGTCGCAATGGGACGAGTTGGAACGCACCACCAAGGATAAAGGCCAGAAATTGTTCGACGCCAATCGTCAAGCCATCTACGTTCAGACTTGCGAAGATATGGACGAATGGGTCGAGACGTTGGAGAAACAGATGGTGTCGGCCGAAGATATCCAGGATTTGACGACGGTCAATGTTCTCATGCAAAAGCAACAATTGATCGAAAGCGAAATGGTCAAACGCGCTCAGCAAGTCTACCAATTGGAAGCCATGGAACCGCAATTGGAAGAAATGCATCCAGACGAGATCCAGGAGATCAAAGCCCATCGGTTGGCAGTGCAAGAAAAGTAAGTTTGAATTTGGTTTATGGAAGATAACCAGCTAAAGTGCATTCAATTTTTAGGTTACAAAGGTTGCAAGCACCGTTGGATGATCGCCGACGCGGATTGGAACGCAAGAAGGAAGCGTATCAATTCTTGCGGGATGTTGAAGATGAGAAATTATGGATCGCGGATCGGCTACCTTTGGCTCGCGCAAGAACAGTTGGCGATACGTTGTATGATTGTCACCGGCTGCAGAAGAAGAATCAGGTATGCTGTAATGTTCATTTGATCTTGCAAATTTATGCTCGCATCAATCTGTTTTTAGACGTTGAAAACCGAAGTGGACAACCACGAACAATGGATCCAACGTATTTGCGACAACGGCCGAAAGCTGATCGAGGAAGGTCACGAGAACTCCCGCGAATTCGAGTTGAAAATCAACGAATTATTGAACGCGTGGACCGAACTGAAAGACGCAGTGGAAGATCGTCGTCGACGCCTAGCCGACGCCGAACGAGCCCATCAATATTTATACGATGCCAATGAAGCCGAAGCTTGGATGTCCGAACAAGAACTCTACATGATGACCGACGAACGCGGAAAAGATGAATTCAGCACAGAGAATCTTATCAAGAAACAGGAACGTCATCAACATGAAATCGATCAGTTCGCCGACACCATTAGAGATTTGGCTGATCGTGCCGAACGTTTGATGCGGGAAGACGCACCCTTGAGGTGAGTGTTAAGAAGTCCAGCAAAAATCACTTGAATTCTGCAAATCCAGCATATTGATCACCGCAGTGCTATTACTGACGTATGCCTATGTTTTCAGTGACCAAGTTGGCGTGCGTCAAGCCCAGATTGATAAATCATACGCCGGCCTGCAAGTATTGAGCAAGGAACGCCGCCAACGTTTGGACGGCACATTGGAATTGTATGGCTTACATCGCGAGATCGATGATCTTCTGCAATGGATCGCTGAACGCGAAGTGGTGGCCGGTTCGCATGAATTGGGCCAGGATTATGAACATGTTCAGGTAAGATGATGGTCCAATGCACGAAATAGTCTATTCTAATGGCAACTAAATTTCAGATGCTCCAAGAACGTTTTCACCAATTCGCGCGTGAAACGGAAACCATCGGCACCGAACGCGTGGCACGTGCCAACGAGGATTGCGATCATCTGATTGCCGCCGGTCATCAAGATGCGCCCACGATTGCTTTATGGAAAGATAATCTGAACGAAGCATGGGAAAATCTATTGGAATTGATCGATACAAGGACGCAAATGCTCGAAGCCAGTTTGAAGCTACACAAATTCTTCCACGATTGTCGCGATACCTTATCGCGGATATTGGTAAGTGTTGGTGTTGGCAGAGTGGTGTCATGATTTTTATAATTTCCATTTTTCAGGAGAAGACGCACAGTATGCCCGAAGAATTGGGACGTGATGCCAGTAGCGTGGACGCCCTCAAACGAAAACATCAGAATTTCATGACCGATCTACAAACGTTGGAAGCCCAAGTCAAGCAAGTTCAACAAGACGCGCGGGATTTGCAAGCCGCCTACGCCGGAGACAAAGCGTTGGAAATCCAAGCTCGAGAAACGGAAGTGGTCAATGCGTGGCGTCAACTGCAAGCCATGGCCGATGCCAGACGATTCAAATTGGCCGATACCAGCGATCTGTTCAAATTCATGCAAATGGTCAGGGACTTGCTGTTGTGGATGGAAGAGGTCAAACGAGAGATGGGCACTTCAGAAAGACCTAAGTAAGTGTTAAAAATGCATTCTTGTGCTCAGCATTGATTCCTCGGTTTTTCAGGGATGTCAGTGGCGTTGAATTGCTGATGAATAATCACCAGTCGTTGAAAGCGGAGATCGACGCTCGCGAGGACAATTTCAGCGTTTGTATCACGTTGGGTCGAGATTTGTTGAATCGCAAACACTACGCCTCGTCGGAAATCGAGAAGAAATTGATCAAATTAACGACAGAACGCGCTGAAATGATGAGGCGTTGGGAAGATCGATGGGAATATTTGCAGCTGAGTAAGTGGCGAATAAGAGCTTGTTGACCATTTCCCTAATCAACGCCCTTTGTTTTTCAGTTTTGGAAGTCTATCAATTTGCTCGAGATGCTGCGGTGGCCGATGCATGGTTATCGGCTCAGGAACCATATCTATTGTCACGGGAGTACGGGGTAAGTAGAAGCGTTGCACTTACTGGTCAAAGATATTCATAGTTCTTTGTTTTTTAGCGAAACCTGGAAGAAGTTTTGAAGCTAATCAAGAAGCACGAAGCGTTCGAGAAATCGTCCGCTGCGCAAGAAGAACGCTTCCAGGCTTTGGAGAAATTGACAACAGTAAGCGTTTCGGTAATAATTTGCCAGATCAGCACTGATAAATTTTTGTCTTTCAGTTCGAATTGAAAGAATTGCAACGACGCCAGGATGAAGATGAACGGAAACGTAGACAAGCCACTGGGAAAGTACCAACGCCGAAAATGAGTCCAGAGAAGTAAGCCAGATGAATTGCCAATTATGATCATGAATTCATGAATGTTCTTGAAGGGTTGAAACGACGTTCCCAGCGGAACCTGGCGTACCACGTACCGAAACCACATTGGGACCTGAACATGAAGGTAAGCTGTTAGTTTGCATCTGGTTATGCGCATCGGGACTTTGACACCGCGATTGCACCAGGACTGAAACTCATCAGAGTGCTAAATTTATGGCCGGAAGCGGCTGCTGAAAGTTCTCGAAAGCATGAGCGAAAATTTGTTTGCCTTGAGTTTGGCAAGGTTTTGAGTTTTGTGGCTAGGCCTGAGTTGATATCATTTTGAAGTTGCTTTCGTTGTGAAAGCATGATTTTTACATAGCCTCGGTTTGTATTAAGCTGTGCTGGTGTATTCACCGGCTTCATCGTTCTTGAATGAGACGTCGATAAGCTCGAATGCTGGGGGTGTTGGTGGTGGAGCTTTGGCAACGTCTTCGCCGAAATCCGTACGTTCGACCGACGGTATCTCCGCGGCTGGTTCTCCGGCCGCCTTTCATTCTCCTGCGTCCAGCCGTGGTAGCCGAAGAGGCGGCAAAATTAAATCAGGTTTCCATCTTTAGTTTATATTTGGGCATTTCGTTTCCGTTGCTTGCCTTTATGTCGCGGTTCTAATACCGCTTAGGTGGCAATTCGTAAATTGTCGCTGTCTCGACGTTGCGAAGACTTAGGAATAGTTTTCTGAAGCAGTGATTTGCATGAGCTGGGGGTTTTTCTTCCTGGTTTTTTTACAGTAGATCTAGCTTCAGTTATTGCTAGTTTCGAGCTATCTCTAGATTCTTAATTTGATCTGTTTCGGAATAACAGCTGTCGCAAGCAATGCTGCCATATCAGTGTAGTAGCTGCCGTTGTATGGTCAGCTTTTGTGGCCATGCTGCTTGCGCATTTGTCATTTGTGGTTTTAAAAACCTAATAGAGCGTGTTGCTGATGCTGCTATAGCTGCTGGTATGATTCCAACGCTATCTACTACAGCTGCGGCTCCTGTTACGGTTGCTGGCATGGCCACTACTTCCAAGGTGGCTGAATCTCGCCCTCAGCCGCCGCCTAGTAAGTGCTGCGTGTTGTGAGGTTTTTTGATTATCATAGTGGCAAGCTAGATGTCGTCTCTACACTTCTTCTCTCGAGTTGATTTTTGTCAGTCACATTGTGTTGAGAATGTTTCTTCCATCCCATTTCCGTCTAGCCGCTTGTGCTAAGCTAGATTTTTGTATAGGATAGGAGTAAATGCGAGTCGTGCATATAGGTGTCGTGTGTGAGAAGCCTTTTTGTGGCTTTTGATATCCATTGCGGTGTGTAGAACCCAGAGTTCGAATCCGCCTCATTTCGCAATCTTCAAGTCTCTTATTCTTATTTGAAGCCAGAGCTTTGAAATCATCCGAAGGAGGGGGCTGGCGTATGAGTTTAACCCGGCACAGACATTTTGATCCGTACGACGGAGCTGGTAAGATTGAACGGGCTGAATGACAAACGGGGTGGCAGCAGCCCTGATGAATGGTGGAGGAAATAACACACCAATCCTGCGGTGTTATCGCACTGTAATCGGTCGGGCGCGGGTCACTACTAATATCACGGCTGCCTTTGGTAACGGGATTGTTTCGTGAATATTCGAGTGTAGGCGGGGTGGAGAATTTGTTCATCGAGAACATGGATTCGTTCAGTTCGTGCACTCTGGGAATGCTTCATTCTGATCATGTTATGTCTCATGTGCAGTGCACATAATGTATTTGTCCGCCTGTTGAATGCACATGCGGTTGAAGCCAGCCATTGCCTGCGCCAGCTTGCATTGATTGAATGTTCAGTTTGTCCAATGTCCAAAGGCTAATAATTCATCTTGATTGTGAATGCATCGCGCAATCTGACTGGTACGTCCTCTTTTTCAGGTACCGAAACGGCTGAAGGTTTCGAAGGCACGTTGATAAGAAAGCACACGTACGAATCGATCAGTCGAAAAGCCCCTGTTCGATCGTGGGATAAAATGTATCTCGTATTGCGTGGGAATCAATTGATTTCGTACAAGGATCAAAGGCACCGAGTAAGCATTTTGGTTAGATTTGGTTGGATGATAGTTACATGGACCATTGTTTTCAGGAGGATGAAGATCCAGTACGAGGTGAAGGTCCAGTCAATTTGGCCGGAGCAACAGCAGAAATCGCGGCTGATTATCAGAAACGCCGTCACGTGTTCTCACTTCGTCTCGGCAATGGTGCTGAATATTTATTCCAGGCTCGCGACGACGTAAGGATTCAGGTTTTTTATGCCTCGATTACATTGATCACACGAGTCATGTTTTTCAGGAAGATATGTATCGATGGTTGCAACATCTCCAAGCTGCAACAGGACAAAGGCACGAGGAAGCAGCTGGCCGGTCGTCAACGATGCCACCGTCCCAACAACCCCCTCCGAAAAAGAAAGGCTTCTTCACGCTGAAGAAGAAATGAGTATTCGAGGTTTTTTTCTATGTTCGCAAGTCAATGTCTAGCGTCAGCCATTATTAGCAAGCACAGGATAGATTGGGTTTTTTGTTCTCCACAAATTGGCGTACATTAGGTAACCTTGCCACTTTTTTCACACATCGTAATGTCGTCAGATATGATTGACGACTGAGTTTTTCCCTTGTTTTATCCCCCCATTTTTTAGTTCATTTTTTCCCCGCATAGTAATCTCTTGTCTTCTGAAATTCGTTCCATGATGTTTGCGTCGTTTTACTTTCTTTTTTGACAAAATTTGAGTGTTGGGATGGGTAAGTAAGGTCCGTGCATCATATTTGTTATCGATTATCTGAATTGGATGATGACTTTTTGAATGTAACGCGTGAATTTAGCTTATTGACAGCAGTTTGTCTAGATGTATACGTTGATCATAATTATAATCATGCTTATAATATTCATTCATTTTTTGAGCATGGCTGCTTCGTTTTGGCATTGTTATAATGTGACTGAATAGTTTTTTGCTTTTTGTCATCTTTATTCGTTCGAGTGGATTATGTGGGATCAGTGTTTCTTTGGTTTTTTTCGTGCGTAGGCAGGCGATGTTATTCAATGAACAGCAGTGGATGAAATTGAATGAGCATGGAAAATTTTTGGATATTTCAGTATAGGATTTTTAGTCGACGTTGAGAATTTCGTAGGATTAGGGGGCGTTTTTTTTAAAAAGAACCAATTTCGAAATGCACTATTTGTGTGCGTTGTGACAAAGGATTTCCTTCAAACATACTGCCCTTTATTTGTGTACTGGAAAGAAAAGAGCTGCTGGAAAAAACATTCGTGTGATTTCTTGACGTATACAATGTTTTTGCACGCGATTGCGCAATATTGCTGAACATCGATCGGTATCAAAGTGCACAAATCGTCTGATCATTATCGATCGCGTTGATCAATGCGATATTTCGGGTAACACCTGTTCACGCTTATCTTTATGCTGATCATTGGATTCGTGTATGATCATTCGTTTTACAGTATCCCCGCTGCTGACTTTCCTGACGGGTACCACGATTGGTACTTGCATAGCTTCGGCTCGTTCTTGATGTATGGGTTTCTTTTTGATTTTCTTATGACCGATCGCTTCGACTGCCGCTTCGGCCACTCCGCCGCCGGCCGACGCGGATTCCATGGTTTTGGTGATCATATAATTTTGACGTTGAATTTGTAGATGAATTTTATGCGGTACATCGGGCACGATGTGATTGTAGAGAAATTGGAACATGAAACTTCCCATGACGAACGCTCCGAACGTGGCGAATCGGAATAACATCACGTGCCACCAATCGGATCGTAAATCGTACCACGGTTCGGCGTTGCGAAACCCTCGATAATAACACCGATCGCCCCAATTCGGTTCCTTTTTCTGATCGTCGAATTCTTCCCTGTCTTCGTGCTCGTGATTTTCGTGCGGCAAAAATAGACTGTTATTCACGCTGGATAAGATGAATTTATGATATCCGCCCGATCCGGCGTATTTGTAATAAATCCTGGGTACGATATCGCTGGTGAACGAGATCAATAACGCGTTGCAGATGACGGCCGTTTTCGAGATGATATCCAAAAAGTGATTCCACACTTCGATGCCCGGCGCTCGGACGGGTAACGGTCGACGACAAGAGACCACGAAATTGATCGCGTCCACTCGAATTTCTGAAAAATACATGTGGTCGGGATTAGCCTCGGATATATGGCCGAGGCTTCGGGCATATCTTGAGGTTACGCTTATGGCCTTGATTATTTGTGGCCATATTGGGGGTAATTTTTGGCCAGCGGATCATGCTCTGTCATTTGGTGCTGCTCGGGTCGATCAGAAATCGATATATCGGAAATCGATATTTCTGATCAAATCTGTAAATACTGATCAGATATCAAAATAAAGCTGATTTTTTGGAATTAACATGCTTATTTATCCCAGAAAATACGAATTCGGAGCACCAATCATGTCCAAATCGATTTTTTGAAATTTCAATGTGGCTATCATTTTGCACACGATCCTTGATCAATGATTATTTTGCAGTAAATAGACCAAGATCGGGCATATGGATATATTTTCCTGTGTAATCGAGCATGATCTATCGATTGGTTTCGTCGAAACTGATCGATCACGCTTGTATCAGAAATCGATATTTCTGATCGACTTTCGAGATATGCACCCTAGAGCAAAACTGATGACACCACCATGATCAGCGTGTCAAATTATCCTAGGCAACATGTTGTCGGCGCACTGATCTCGTAAATTACCGATTCTAAAATTTGCCCATCCTTGACACAGGATCCCGATTATGCTCTATCCATTGATCATTGTCTGATCACTTGGTAATCGATAATTTAAAAATCGATAATTTTGAACAAATTTTTAAATACGCTCGATTTTTGAAATCGGACAACGCCAAAAGAAGCAGCGTATTTATCTTATTGGGAAAACATGCGGTTTTCGTAGATACACCATCATTATTATGTTTACGAGAGGGTTTGAAATGATACCCTCCAGGGTGAATGCAGGAAAAGTCACTCTTACAAAATTCTTACCTAAGATATTATTTATGAGGCATACGAACGGTGCCAGGGGCATTGCCGGGGCGAATAAAGTAATAAACGCAAATTGGATCTGGAACAGGATCATTACAGTACGCCTGTAGATGGAATCTTCAGATGAATCAGTCCAAAAGCTCACCATCATTTCCATGTACTCTTCCGAAACACCGTCTAATTCTAATTCTTCTAATTTAAAATCAGATTGCCAACGTGGCTCAATTGCTTCAGGCGAGACCTTTTTAAGTTTGGACACTTTCGAACACGTTCGTTTCAAAACGGGCCATCCGATTTCGTACATATTACCGATGATTAATCTGGCGACTAATAAGACCAATACTATTTCTCTGACCTAGAAAATCGATTCCTGATCGATCCAAATTTGATACGCATCCATGCTCACTTCTCCTAAACATCCGGCTGGATCGCATAATTCTGAATACGCATTCAATTCCAACGGCGTTTTCACCGTATTCCCTTTCACCCATGCGGCGTAAACGATCGGAACGAAATCGTTCAATAATTCGAATACGAATACTTTCCACAGGAAGCTTTTTAGCCATTGGTCATCCGTACGTGGGCATTCGAGTGATGTCAATTTTTTGGCTATCCCTGTAATGGGATATGGATTTTTGTGTGCTTGCGTTTGTGGACTGATCATTTCCTATCAAGAGCGGTTACAGTATGCCTGCACATGATCGAAATTCCGATCTGATGCTTTGGTGTGCCTATGGAGCGGTTACAGTACACCTAACTAATCCAGTGTGTTTTTTTGCTTACATCCATATAATCGATCGAAGATGAATACGAATATGAATATCAGCCCGTGTACGAACCATCTGGCTAACTCAACATTCTCTTGGGCGCCCCAATCTTTGAATTGCTTATACAACGCAATCCGTGCCACGACCAACATAGTCAATACGGCTCCGACTGCGCACAGCATGAGAACGGTCACAAATCCGGACATGGTCAACCAGAGGACCCTTTTCGGCGTTGGTACGAAATGTTCCGGTTCCCCAGTCACAGCATTCAATCTGCTGGCGGGTGCTCGTTGTTCGTATTTCGGTCGGACAGGAACGATGGCTTCTTTCCTGTCCACGTCGTACGTGTCCCATTCGTAAGCTAATTGAGCTTCTTTACGTTTCCAAGCTTTCAGGAATACCTGGAATAAAGTTTGACTCTTCGTCAGGATGCATTGGAGGTGTTCAAATTCAAAATTTTTTGAAATCATGCTTATAATGAAATGGTATCTGATGAGCCCAGTCTGCATATTATTAGACTAAAGGGTATTCGCTGGAAGTTTAGACCTCGGACTGGCATCAACCCGTAAAATCGCCTCCGCTGCGGGGGTGCAC
>JAQIWJ010000557.1:0-19394 GCA_034695185.1 Discolaimus major
TTGGCCGAACAATTGGCGGATTTACAACGTCGTGGATTGGTAAGTTTATTTCAAATTTATCCTGGATGCTGTTGAGCGAGCCGTACTGCGCTAGGGCGATTATCCGCATATTGATCATGATGTCGCATCGAGGTCTGCGTTCGGTGTACGACCTCCCAGCGGATCCAGTGATCGTCTGTCGCCTTTACCGCCTGGTACAAAAATCATCTCGCATATGATGAGCAACGGTTATTGTCCGTTCGAGTATACGCGGTTTTATCAAGTTGGTTACGCGGTCACTGCCGAAAGTACGACGACTAAAGATAGTGTCTTCACTCTTCATTCATCTTCGTCGCCGTTCATTGGCGTGGATGAGCAAGAAGACGCTGCTAGCGCGTCTCGAAAGGCGAGATTCCGTTCGGAGATGGAATTAAAAATGGGTACTTTATTGAGAGATCATATTTTGGAATTGAAGAATTATCTGAAAGCATTTTCCGCCTCGTCGTCTTCCGCGTTATGGGCCGCTTCCTCGTCCTTCCTAGCCACTGCTAGCGGTGGTCAGACCACCGGCGATGATGAACGTTTGTTCTGGCGTCAAAAATTGCCTTTCGTGACTGATATGCCTTTGACTAAATCTTCCGCCGCGACAATGTTGAATTTTGGCATACCCAACGAGGATACGAATCAGAAAACTTGGCCGCGTTCGAGTTTACAACGTGGACGGACCGATGTCGTTGACTTTAGGCAGATCTTCAATCTTGATCGCAGCAGCGTATGTACTAACACTTTAGTTGGCGTGGCGTGGTGATCGTGATGCGAATGTCAGTTGTGTATTTGCATGCTGTCCATTTTCCTACTGTAACTGCCAATTTGCCTTATGAAGCCTATTGTAATGATCTCCTTTTTTCAGGGCGATTCGCCTCAAGCGAGAGCAATTGCGGCTCAGCTGCGAGATAAATTGAAAGAATTGAGAGAACTGATGAGTCAGGCGTTGACCGATCGGGTATGTATCCGTTTTAACATTATTGTCGGATGATAATCGAATCCTTCTTTTAGGTGGTGGAAGACTTCTCGGATATTAGTACGCCGTTGAAGTTATTCGTGGAAGCGGTATTAGCTCCGGAAGGCGCGCCTCGTCGCGATGAGAACTTCCAAGAACGGTCGGTGAAATTGAGAGAACATTCGACCCGATGCGCTCATACTGGACGAATGGTGGCCACTGCTGGTCCGTGCAAGAATAAAAGAACCGTGGAAGCGTTGGCCAATGCTGCAAATCAGGTACGTCTGAATTGATTTTATCTCTAACGTTTGGGCGAACGTTCATTTTGCTCTGTTTTCCAGGTCGCCAATATGACGCCTCAAGTGATCAATGCGGGCAAAATTCGTCTCAATTATCCAGCTAGCCGACCAGCTGACGAGCATTTCGAAAATCTACGTCGAGAATTCGCGGATGCATTGCAACGTTTACGAGCCCTGGTGGACGACGCCATTGATACAGCAGAATTTATCAAAGCTTCCGGTAAGGCATTTGGCAGCTATTAGTTGATTGATGGTACAGTGCGGCTGTTCTTTTCAGAGGAAGCGATGCGACGATACACGAACGATTGCGAGTATGCTATCCGCGATAATCAACCGCAGAAAATGGTGGACAATACATCCAATATTGCTCGCTTGGGTAATCGAGTTTTGATGGCGGCCAAAAACGAGGCGGACAATTCGGAGGATCCGCATTTTGTCAATAACGTCAACAACGCGGCTAATCGTTTGCAAGATAGTAAGTACATGGCATGATTCCTGAAATGGTATTTTTAAAAAACGCTTGTTTTTTAGGTATACCGCCAATGGTTCAAGATGCGAAGAGGGTAGCGTTGAATACAAGAGACCAGCCTGCTGGTAATGCGTGGAGAGACTCTAACAATCGGGTAAGCTTTTATTATGCACCTTCAGATTTTGATTCTAAATATGGCCTTTCTTTTCAGCTTTTGGATGCGGTCGGTGGCGTAAGAAAGGCAGTTCAACCGGCTGCTGTGCCCCACGTTAGCAGTCTAACCATAAATGGTAAGACGGAGGATTTAGAGCTTTGATGATGTTGATAGCACCGTCGTTGTAGATCATGTGCCACCGCCTCCGTTTCCTGGTTCGCAAACGTCAATTCGACGAGAAGGTAAGCAGAAATTGAAGTACAAGCTCTTCACCTCGTCTAATGATCGCCATGTTTCAGAAGCGCCGCCGCCAAGACCACCGCCACCATCGGAGACACGTCCACCGCCTCGTCCACCGTTGCCAGCCGAAACGGACGACGAAGATGATATGCGTGCATTCTGGGAACGAGTGCCATTGCCGAAAGCTAATCAGCCTATTCTAGTAAGTTGGGACGGTTTTCCATTTTACACTAATGAGTACAAGGATGCTCATTTTTAGACTGCTGCACGAAGCCTGCACCAGGAAGTTCAAAAGTGGTCCAGTCGTGAGAACGAGATTGTGGCTGCCGCAAAACGTATGGCTATTCTTATGGCCAGACTCAGCCAATTGGTCCGGTGAGTTGTGCATTGCGAAGATGCGCATCTTCACTTCTGACACGTCGTTTGCTTTGCAGGGGCGAAGGTGGCAATAAGAAAGATTTGATCGATTGCGCCAGAGCAATTGCGGACGCTTCAGAAGAGGTGACGCGGCTAGCCGTGCAGTTAGCTCGTCAGTGCACTGATATTAAAATGAGAAAAGTATGTATTTTGCTAGATCGCATCGATCAGATCATAAAATTCCCTTTTATTGCAGGCCTTATTGCAAGTTTGCGAAAGAATTCCGACCATCGCGACCCAATTGAAAATCTTATCGACGGTCAAAGCAACAATGTTGGGCTCCCAAGGTAAGCGTAAGCTTTTTGATGACTGCGAAGTATAGTCGATGCATTGTCCAATGAAGCAGTAGCAGTTAGTTTGGATTTAATTTCAAATTCCATGCACCATAATTCTCCAAAAGCCACCAGGAAGATGTACATGGTTTTTAGTGCCTATACCAATGCCAGACGGCGGTGAAATTCCATATGGTAATTTTTCATGGCCGTGCAAAACTGCTAACATTCATAGAGATCCCTAGGCATTCGCATGATCGTGTGATTTAGTTGTACAGTAGTCCTGATTTTGCATCATCCCTGCGAAGTGATTGATGTTGTTGACATACAATAAAAATACTTTTCCATTTTAGCATTGGAAGAAGACGAGGAAGCTATGCAACAGCTCGTATTGAACGCTCAGAATTTGATGCAATCGGTCAAGGATACGGTTCGAGCTGCCGAAGCGGCTTCCATCAAGATTCGAACGGACAGTGGATTGCGATTGCGTTGGGTTCGTCGACCAGTTTGGGCCAATTATTGAAGAAATGGAAGAAAGAGGTACAAGCAAGTCTTAATTTTTATGCTCAGCATTTTATTTTTTCGCCAGGACTGCTTAGGTTTTTGTGATTCTTTCGATAAGCTCCTTCTTACGTATGTAGCCTGAAATGCAAATATTGAGCAGTACATTTTGCTGTCGATTCTGTCCATGAATTTTGAAGTGGATTAGGCCTGTAATTTTTATCCCAAGTGCTTTTGGGCGTGTACACTGCCAAAATTGGTTTTTGATGCGAATGCAATTGAGCATTGATTTGAGATCTAGATGAGGATCGTGTATTATTGTAGTATTTTTTTGTAGTGCGTTGATATTTAGTATTTTCTTTTGTCAGAATGACCGGTGTACGGTAATTTCTAGACGCCTTGTGAAAGGCTAGGCTGGCTAGTATGTGGATTACTGTATTTTTGTATTCTTATGTTCTTATCCTGGTGCTATTGTGATTCTTGTGCCAAAAATAATACCGTAGAAGGCAAATCGATCGATTGTTCATTCATGAGCCCCGATTTCGAGGCGCGCGATTGAATTTTTGCTCATCGTGGGGATTACGGTAGCCGTAAACTCGAATTCCCGCTGGTTCTCCAGTGAAAGCCATTTATACCAAAAGTTGTCACCCGGAGTACGGCTAACAAAATAATCGTTTATCCGAACTGCTCGTTTCCAGTGTAAAAATTTGTCATGCTCGAATTTCATTCATGATTTTGATCAAAATCATCGATTAGCAGCAATTAATTCGTTTCGAGTGCTACGTCCATGACGTTTACATCGTGCAATATCGCCTAGAATATTTTGAAATTAGGTGGAAATCCCATTTTTGCATTTTCCGGTGACGTCATTATTCGTCCAGATTTTGGTAAGCATTAGATTTTGAGCTTATCTTGTAAAAAGATAAGCCATCCGGTGTTTGCTGAATGCATGATGGCTTTGTCATCCGCATTGTTTATTTCCTAAATCCTCAGGATTTAGCTTTGTAAACATGGAAAATCCCAGTTTTCAACAATAAATATCCATTTTTCAGGAATTTGCGCAATTAAAATCATGGCGACATTACGACGCGATTATTCGTATTTGGATCAATCGATGAATTCGTGGATTCCTCAAGCCGATCAGTCAGCGTTCAAAATCGCCTTCTACAATGCATTGGTATTAGCGTTTCTCGGCTGCTGTTTGGCCGTGGTGACGGCCGTATTCTGCCTACTCCACGCCGTATTGAAACCGATGTTATGGGCCATTTTATGCGGAACCGTATTATTCCCGTTCAAGAAACGATTAACCACCGCCATCGAATGGTATATAAAAGCGTTGAAAGATAGCGGAACCCCGTTATTCGTCGGTATTATCGTGGCTCCGTTGGCCACGTTGGATCGAGGCGCCGACGCTTTATGGTCGGCCGTTGTTTCGAAATCAACGTTGACTTTCCTACTCGTCTATACGTCGGCCGCCGTTTTAACGTACGGTAGTAATTTCAACGTCATTTGCAATATCGCTCAACGAGTACACGGATTATTGGACAGCGTTATTTGGTTATATTCTTGCGGCTGGGTAAGTTTTTTGATTGTTTGTTTTATTTGATCTGCTCCAAACTCCTGACGGAGCGCTCGAGGGAACAACGACACCAAATACGCACAAACTTTATACCGGCAGGGAGAATCGAACCCTGGTCTGATGAGGAGCAGAAAGCAAGAGTGCTAACCACTACACTACACCAGAAGACCGATGCTACTTCGAAGCGCATCATTCTGAACGGATACTTTTTCAGGTCCGTGCGTTGGCATTGATCTACGGGTGCTGCTTCGTTGGATACGTTTACTTAATCGGAGCCGACGCGAATAAAGTGGCCGTACGAGCTTTATCCGTACCGTTATGGGTGGTCGTATTATGCACGATTTCTCAATTCTTCGGTCCGTTACGCGTATTCGTGGCGGTGGGATCGGGGATCGTCGTTTTGCTCATCGTTCTTCGAGTCATCGATATCGGGAGTAAGAATTGCGCATGTAAATTTTGGATCACTGTTCAGAAATCTTTGACTTTCAGATGATTCCGATGTTTCAACGCCTCAAACCGAGGAGAAGAAAGATATTACGAATCCAGAAACGTCAGCAGCCGCGACGCCGATTGCTCCAGTCGAAAAGCTTGCAGAAAGTGAATCGTTCGGAAATCGTTGTATCAGAGGAATCATCGGAGCGTGCAGCCTACTTTGGGTCACCAGGCATCCCAGCGCGTTGGCCTTATTGGTTATATTATTCGTTTACGGCATTCTGAAGAAGACTGGTAGGTTTACTTCTGGCAAAATTTGCATTTTATTAACACGATTCGCCGCATTGCAGGTGAATATTTCGATATGCGACAGCACGTTACGCAATGGGCCTGCAACGGCGTGGAGAAATTTCATGCGAAGTTTGGTCAATTATTGCAAATATTCTTCCCATCATCGTTGAGGCAATTCTTCAAGCTTTTATTCTACGGCGATCGCAGAGTAAGTGGTTAGTGCGTCATGCACGCCCTGTTTTCAATGTATCGATCTTTCAGATTGCGGACGCCTTGATCGAATCTGCTGGCACGTTGTCGACCATTTTCGTCATGACCGCTTTACTCGTCACAAGCTGCCTGTTCGGTGGATTCTTGATTTTTCAAGTGAGTCGAATTCCACTCGAGTTTGTACACGATCTTAATCGCGATTATATTTTTAGCTCCAATCAGAGGCGAGACATTTGATCACGATCACGAGCAGCGTTATCAACCAAAGCTTCAGTTCGAATATTAATTTACCGTCTTGGATATCCAAAGCCATGAAAGCCAACGATTTGGACGACGATAGTTTGGATACAATGGTCGAAAGCGCGTATGGATACGGTCGAGAATGGTTGCCGACTCAAGCTCGTCTCCTGATCACGCCGGGCGATACGGAACGGGCGGATCTGATGGAATCTCAAGTTCGATTGATCCTGGATAAATTATACGAATCCTGGGAAGAAAGGGGAACCAACGACACGAAAGCCGTTGGAAGGCGCACAGCTTCGTTGACGCAATTATGGGAACATTTACGAGAAAGCCCGGATATCCGTACGTTGGCCATGGAAATAATCAGTTTCATCAAGGAGAATGTCGGAACCCTGATGTCGGTAAGAAGTGCAAATCGGATCTTCGTATTCCCTTTTATTGACGTCATCCATTTTTTTTTATAGATATTGGAAACCGTATGGTCGATCCTGACTGCGAATCTGACGTTCCTATTCTCAATCTCGGCCGGCTTATTGGGGATAGTGTTGACGTTCAGCATGGAAATTCTGAGCACTCTCATCGGCATAGTAAGTAATTTCGTGGATTTATTAGCGTGAAAATAATGGTGTCTTTTCTTTCAGAGCGTCTTCCTGACGGTGATGTATTATTTATTGGCGTACAGTCGTTCGGAATGGAAACCGGTCGAGTTGTTGTCAACGTTCACTCCTGGCAGCGGGACGGCTGGAGGCAATGCGTTTTCCAAATCGGTGGAGACGGCCATAAGGTAAATTTGGAATTTAGGTTCTTTCGCTAGTTTCACATGGATTTCGGTTTCAGCAACGTCTTCATTCTGTCGTTCAAAATGGCCGTATTCTACGGATTGTACATGTGGTTCATTCATACGCTATTCGCCTTGAACGTGACGTTCATACCGAGCAGTAAGTGCTTTTCATTATCTCCATTCCACCATTGACTAATAAGGGATATTTTTATTTCAGTATTCGCCGCAATGCTGGCAGCAGTGCCGTTCCTGGCTCCGTATTGGGTATGCATACCGGGCGCAATCGAATTGGGATTGGTACGCGGAGAACCAATTTCGGCCGTTCTATTCTTCGTATTCGGATTTGCGCCGTCAATGTTGGTGGACACCGCTTTCTACAAGGAAGTCAAGTAAGAATGGAAGTTTGGTCGATTCGACCAAAATTTGAATGCTGCTTTCTATTTCAGAGGAAGTCATCCGTATTTGACCGGTCTGTCGGTGGTGGGCGGAATTTATTGGCTCGGTTTGGAAGGCGCATTCATCGGACCGATCCTTCTCTGTTGCATGTTGGTCTTGATGGACATGTACAGAAACGTCTTGCCACATTAGAACGCCAATGATATTCGATAATCATGACAATATAGATGTGATCAATATTGATCACGATAAATGCATTTTGAATAGTTATTCTGTTAATTTACACGCGTATTAGCTGTGAAGACGCTTTCTATTGAGCGAGTAAGAATTCCATTATAAGAAACCCACGCACGAACATTGAGACTAGCAGAAAAGCCGATATGAACACACCAAAATCATCTAAATTTGCCTCCGAAGAAAATAATGATTTCTAATATTCATTCAATCGCAAGTAATCTTCAACCAGTATCACATGGCGAGCGTATCAATAAATATCCGGACATTTCGACCAATCTTGTTTGGCCTTTACGTCCCAATATTGACCGTTGAACATGTGGATTAGATTGTTCGTCCACGGATCTTTCTGTTTAGCGAACCACAATGGTTCGTAATCCTTGTACGGACGTCCTGAAGCTAATGGGGGCAGATTCAGGGCCAGGAATGTCGAATGAATTTTTAAAGAGCTTTACCTTCCATCATAGCTTGTTCAGCTTCGGCCTCTCGTTTCCTGCGAGTGGCGCGTTGTTTTTCTTCGATACGTATTTTCTCATGATTCGCCTCGTCCCATCGCCCTGCTTCCATTAATCGCTGATCAGGACGCATACGACTATCCGTTGGAGCGACACCGGGCTCGGGTTCGTTTAACTCGATCGCCAATCTCGTGAAGTAATAGAAATTCTCGCATCCGGATCTGAAAAGAGGGCGCGATTTAGTGAAGATTAGGCGAAATTACTGAAATACTTACAATAGAGGATTTCTCTTCCAAATCATCCTCGGCGGTAGCGTTTCGAAGACCGTCTTGTCGTTTGGATTTTTACCCGCCTGACCGACCACTTTGGCGCATTCAATATGATCGTCCCAAGTGCCTTGGATCACCCAACGAACGTTGTCGCTTTTGTCCGTCACGATACCGGTTACCTGAAAAAGTGTACCATCTTTAGCTGATGCCGAAAATGGACGCAGCACTTCCAAACAGCTTTGCTGCCATCAATGAGGAGCATTAACATACCTTTCTGGGCGTTTCCCGTGAGAAATACGAATATGGGATATACTTCAAGTGGCATTTGTCGCCCGTTTTATGATTCTCAATGGTCATCTCGCCGTGATTATCGATCCATAATTTGCCAACGATGATATTGTGCACCGTCGTGGTCACCTTTCGCCAGGTGTAATGATTCTTGGAGCTGAAAGCAATTCGTGAATCAGAACCAATTCAAAAGAGAAACTGGCGCAATTTACCTGTTGAATTCCAAATGCGATATGCCCAACGGGATAATGGATAAATATTTGCCTCTGAATTTCGACGACATGGTAAATTCTTGCCAACAAGTCCAATCGTGCCCTTCCGTGTACATAGCAGCTGCGGGCGGATGATGGCTGACCTGAAAGAGGTATAATTGTTTAGATCATGGCTCCATGATCCAGAATTCCTGTCATACTTGCTCTGCCACCGATTTCCATCCCAAATCGTCCATACGATCGCATTCGAATGTCTCGCCCAATAGCGGATTGAATGGTTTGCTCGTACGATTCGTGGTCGTCGAATACGAAGAAACGGTGAACGCAGCCACGAAACACATTTGCTCGCATGAATCCGTGCATTGAGCCGCCCGATCCAAAATATGTGCATATTCGAAATCCTCGGCCAAACGTTGTAACATCGAGAGAGGTTCATTGAAATTAACCTGAAACATAACCACGCGTCAATCAATAATGTCACAGAAGGCTTCAATCTGGAACTTACCGGCATAGGAATTTTCGACAATTCCTTCCCGATACAATTCTTCATGATCGACCACAACGAGACTGATAGGTTGGGCCGTTGCGGTATACCGGATCTTCGCTTCCTGCTGGGTTTGTTCGACGTAACTTGAACCGCCAGCGATTCCTACAAACCAAATTTCAACTACTCTAGTGCTGTTATCAGTGACGACTCTCACTTACGGCAGGCTCAGGTTTGGAATCCGTACGCGTGACGAATTCACACTTCATTAATTTGGCAGCTTTCGAACGATCCTCCGCGGCCGCATCTCGACCAATAACATCCGCATCGTCGTGCCCAGATCCACTCAAGGCGCTTGGACTTCTGTGAATTTGCCTGCAAAAGGGGTGGACTTAAAATTTTGCTTCATTCATACAAAACGAGCTTACCCAGTCTTCGCGTCGTCCTCAGCCGCTGCGGCGTCTTCTTCGTATACGGTAACATCCTCGGTAGCATCGTGGAAGATTTCTTCGTCTTCTGAGGCTAGAACAAAAAAGGATACGGTGAATAATCTCACCATTGATAGGACGAAAATTAACTTACCAACGGACAGGGCACCAGTATGCCCGTGATCTTTCACTTCTTTCATAGCGGCTCGTTCCAAAGCTGAATGCTGCTTGGCCAATTGCTCCAATTGTTCTTGCAACCGCACGCGCATGTCGTGTTCGTATTGAAGCATTCTTTGCCACTTCTTCCCTTGCGTTTGCGCAAGACCCACGAATTCGCTACACGCCTGAACGAAGATCACGTCAAAATCATGGGCGCGAAAGATTATAAGAATACTTACATTGATCATGGCGTTCGTAGTAATACGAAACAGAGTTGCCCTTTCGTTAATGGTGCGTATTTTCTTCTCCGCAGCTTCCGGATTGCTTTGCAAATGCTCGATATCCGCCAAGGAACGTTGCAAATTTGCACCATGGCTGGCTAAAAAAATGGGAGATATGATTATATTTGAAATTTGAACTGCATGAAATGCTTACCGATTAATCCTTGGCACGTGGTTAAATCCTCCAACTTCGCTTGAAGCGTTCGAAGCGTATTTTGTAAATCGTTCTTCTCCACTTCGATTGTCTCGTTCTCGAGCTTGATCTCTTCATCTTCATCTGAAATGCAAACATCCGTCAGCATCAATGACACACGCCGGGAATAACTAGCATCGTACCGGATTCAGCAGCACGAATAGCTCGAACGCGAGCCAATTCCAAAGCCGTCACCCATTTCTGTCGTTCCACTTCGTTGGCCGCTTTCAAATGAAACGTTTGCGTACCGCCGTTGCTGACGACGAAATTACAAGTATCCTCCGCGTGAATAAAAGCTCCTTGTAAATTGATCGAACCACGGCACGTATGTCCGACTTCGGCTTGATTCCTGAAAGAATCAGGCAAATGAGCATGGGAACAATAAAATCGTAAATATTCTTTACCTGTAGTACGATAAAACGCCGCTCGATAAAACGAACCATCGTTTTTGATATCCTTTGATATAATTCGTCCATTTATTGAGCCAGCCTTTCGATTCCGTTTCTTTTCCATTATTATTTTTGCCTTCGACTAGGCCCGATTTGGCCATCGACGTCAATGAAGAGGCTGATGACATTGTTGCTGAAAAAAATCGAATTTTAGGAAAGTGAATTAATTAGCAAAAACTTTCGCTCACCTTTGATTCAATCGCCGAAATTTCGCCAACGGTCGTTCGATTTACGACGTCGTAAACGCAATCCAATATAAATATCAGGGCTTTTCGTTAGCCGAACGTAATCACCTTTGCTTTACTGATAATCATTTTCCATTTTTTTCATTGGAATTTTCACTGGAAATTCTTCGCGCACATATTGACATTGCAAGTTATATTCAGATATGTCGATAAATGAAATGATCAAAATCAACAAAGATTTATGCTGAATTTCATTTTTTTCTCAATATAAATCCGCATTCGCATAAAAACATAAACGCGTTTTGCATATTATTTTGTAAAAGTAAACCATATTTATTTTACACTAAATCTGAACCTCGAGGGGTGCGCGTATCACGCAAGCAAAAGAATTTTGGCAAAACGTGGGTGGAATTTCGATTTTCCACTGGCCAATATATTGAATGTTTACGTATTTCTCATATTTCTAAAAACAATCCCGAGATTTTCTACTCGAATTCTCGAGGAATGCACCTCGTCGAGTAATTTAAACCATCGGCCGTTTATTAGTTTGGTCGAATTATTGCAAATTCCCAGAAATGAGTTCGTCAATGACCACGAGTATCGCCAGTGGTGAAATTGTTTACGGAACTGATTCCGGCCCCGGTTCGACCACGGGAAATCCGGAAGAATCTCGAGTTATGTCCGAACGTGTTCAACAATTGGCCGGTTCGATTTATAAAGAATTTGAACGTATGATTCAACGATACGATGAAGGATGTGTTAAGGTAAGGGAATAATTGATTATTCATGAGATTATTCCGCGTGAATAATTTATGCGAGCCATTGGAGCATTTTGTCAAATGCTTTGAAGAGTTTATCGATTTGTTTTTCCTTTCAGGAATTAATGCCATTGGTCGTCAACGTATTGGAATCATTGGATCTGGCGTATTTGGAGAAAGAAGAACACGAAGTGGAAGTTGAACTTTTGAAAGAAGATAATGAACAATTGGTCACTCAATACGAACGGGAGAAATCGTTGCGTCGAGCAGCTGAACAGGTAATCCGTTAATTTGGCTCATTTTGATATAGAAACTCATAAATGTCCTATTTCAGAGATTGCTGGAATTCGAAGATCACTTCGATGAAGAACGGACGGAATACAGGGATAAAATCCAATCGTTGGAATCGATTTTGAGAATGTTGGAATTAAAAGGCAAGAATTCCGCTGATCAAGGTGAGTGATGTTTTGAAAATTTCCATTGCACCTATTGCATTGTTATATTATCTTTCAGTTAATCGCATGGAAGAACGCGAGACGGAAATGAAACAAGAATACGCCAAATTGCACGAACGGTACACGGAATTATTCAAGACGCATATGGATTACATGGAAAGAACCAAGTTCCTTATGGGCAACGACAAATTCGACATGTTGGGCAGTATGACGGCTTCGATGATGGCAACTGCGTCCAGACAGACGTAAGCTCTTGCAATTGCGATGCAGTTTCTTGAATTATAAACCTTGTTTCTTTCAGTGGCGAAATCACATCCGTCGGTGGCACGAAACAAGTGGCGGATATAACTGCGTTCCCAGGTATGCCTGCTGCCGGTGCAGGGCATGGCCATTTGCTTTCTGCTGATCTGCAAGGTATGTTCAGTTATCTCAAGTCTCTGACTTGGTTCACACAGCGATAAGTTGTTTCAGAATGGTCAGACGCGGAAATGTCGGCACCGCCTGAGTCGATCTCATCACCTCGAGTTTCTGGAGATCGAAGGTAAGAGCTTCAAATCAGCAATTGCAAAATCGCAATGCTTCTTTTTTCAGGTACTCGAGCAGGCAATTGAGTATGCCGAGTCATACTCCGCAATCGGAATTCGCAGCTGACGATGCTCTTGGAGCTGATTTGACAGGTGAGGAAAAGTGTTCAGTTTAGCGGCATTACTGTAGATGCTTTTGTGCATCCTTTCTAAAGGAGGCCTGGTTGATCCAGCAGAATTCGCTAGCGCGGGTCAGTACTCTTTTTAACATTCATGTGAAGTGTGTTTGCTTGTTGCAAATGCTGCATTTTTTTGACCTCGTGAAGATCTTGTGGCTTTGTCCAGCATGAATTTTGGATCATATCCTTTCTGAGAAAGGAAAGCATGCCTGGGCTGAAAATCTATGCAATAGGCGTGCAGGCTATAGCTGCATGATGTGGGCCTCTGCTCTCTATGTATAAATTATCAATCCGGCTGAGATAATCGCCGTCGGCCGTTTTCTTTAATGCTGCCCTTTTGGTCACGGGATATTCACGTTGACTAATAATTTTAGTCAATGATACATTATTCGGTAATTGCTCATTCCTATTCTGCTTGATGTTGTGCGTGCCTCCATGCCCATGCGCATTCCCGTGGCATGAGATGATTCCCTAATCTATTTCAGGAATGGGCAAAGAAGTGGAGAATTTGATCAAGGAGAATACCGAATTAATGGAAACCAAGAACGCGTTGAACATAGTCAAGAACGATTTGATCGCGAAAGTGGATGAATTAACAAGGTATGGTATGGATTTTGATCCAAGTGTTCAGCTTGTGCAGATTCCTGTATTTGTAGTGAACAAGAAATACTTCGCGAAGAAATCCGAAGTTTGGAAATGGTCCGAGCTAAGATGAACGAACGTGTGAAAGAGGTGGAACAAGAATTGAAAGACGCCAAACACGAATTGGACGAATTACGTTCGAACAAGGAAGAAGAAGATATTCCGATGGCCCAGAGGAAACGCTTTACTCGAGTGGAGATGGCTCGCGTTTTAATGGAACGGAATCAATACAAAGAGAAATTGATGGAATTGCAAGAAGCTATCCGCTGGACGGAGATGATCAGGGCGTCACGAAACGACCCGTCGTTGAAACGGAAGCGTGGATCCATTTGGGATTTGTAAGTACTGCTAGCCTTTGGTCCAAAAGCGATCACTAACTCTGGCTTCTTTGTTTTAGCTTCAGCGGTTTATTCACCGGTCCCGGATCCAGTCCGTCTCAACAGCAATTGGCGACGGTGAATATGCGATACAGTGGTTCAACGAAACAGTTGATGCCGGGAAGTGATCCATTGGTTCGAAAGAAAGCGGAGAAACCGAAAGCATTCGATTTCTTGGATAATGAATAGTAAGTCTATGGTTTGGAGCTGATTTTTTTATACATTAAATTCTCGTTTGTTTCAGCTCATCAGAGAAACGTGCGGCCGAGCGGAAGGAGCAGTATAAGCTGGTGAAAGCTCACGTCAAGAAGGACGAATCGGGTCGGTTGCAAGCGTACGGTTGGAGCATACCAGCTGTGAATACGGATCAAGCCAGCGTTCCGGTGCCAATTTATTGTCGACCTTTGATGGATCAAGAACCGAATTTGCGGGTATGTATGTAGTATCTCGATCATGTCAGGATTCGACTGAGACAGAATCTTTTTTCAGATTTGGTGCGCTGCTGGAATTATATTGAACGGCGGAAGAACGAAAGACGGCGGCTACATAGTGGGTGGAAGTGTTTTTTATTCTAATCCGCCCGCAGAGTCGATCCCAACACCACCTCCCGATCAGCCAGTGGCTCGATTGGAGCATGAATTGAGCGTAAGGCCATGTCCTGTTCGAAAATGTCCATTAGCTTTCAGTCTTGTTGCAGTCCTTCCCCTGTTGTTGTTGTTGTTGTTGTTGACACCTATACTCTGCGGGCGGTGTTCTGCTAGACGCTTCTTACTGACGCTAAAATCCTCCCTTTTCAGGTTAAAGTCAAGGAAATGAAAGAATTCTGGGAATTGGAATGGGAATATTCGAGCCTCGTATGGATATGCAGTTCAACACACGGCCAAAGTCAAGTCAGCGTCATCGATGCCAACAATCCAGCGGATGTTCTGGACTCGTTCGACGTTTGTACGTCGCATCTATTGTGCATTTCGGCCATACCAGGTATGAAGCGTTGCAATTATTCTGATCCAAGCTGAAATGCTTCCATTTTCTAGGGGCCCGTGAGACCGATTTCGTATTGAGCGGTGATCATCAATCACTGTGTCACCCTGGCACTTACAAGAATGATGAATCCGAACCGGATATGGCGGCGGGTGAAATCCGTTGGGTGCCGTTGACTGCGCAAGACGATGGCCTAACTTATTTGAGTCCGAATCAACAGTCGTCGCCAAAGAAGAGTGCTTTAGCGGAAGGTAATCGGTTGTCTCAAAAAGTCTTGATTAATTGAAAAGATTTCTTTCAGGCGGTGGATCGGCTGTGGGCGTGACGTCTTCTGAGAAAGCTGAAGAAATTATTGATCAGTCGCTGAGAACGGATTCTCCATCAAAGAGCAAGATAGGTAAGCTGTGCTGAATTTTACAAATTCACCATACGAGTGATATTTGCTGTCTAGTTGCTGCATCAGAAAGTGTTGATTCAGCAACACTGGCAGATGGTAAGAATGACAGCATGAATGCACCCCGCACTTAGTGTAGTTAGATCAAACCTGCCGGACTGAATCTGCAAAGCCATTTTATTTTAGATTACAAATCTCGAATATTCAAACAATTACCCGAACACATCAAGGATGGATTATCGCGTTACCAAGGTGTTGGAGAATTGACGACGGCATTGCCTACGGTGTGGATGGGAGCGCAAAATGGATAGTAAGTATTGGCAATATCTTGCTTGATTCATGAAATCAAGCTATGCTTCCCCCTTTCAGCCTGTATGTTCATTCGGCCGTATCGGAATGGAGACGTTGTCTTCGACGCATAAAAATGGAAGATTCCGTCTTGGCTCTGGTGTAAGTGACAGAGATTGCATTCATCCGCTTGGATACTAATGCAGGATTGCATTTCAGGCACTATAAAGGTCGAATATTCGCCGCAATTGCCAATGGAACGGTTGCTGTATTTCATCGAAATGCAGGTATGCTTGCTGATAGAATTGTTATTACAGATCTAAAAGGATATAGATTTTAGATGGCGAATGGTCAACGGATGGTTACCACGTCCTAACGATTGGAAAGCCACAACATTCGGTGCGGTGTTTAACGATAGTTGCTGATCGCGTTTGGTGTGGATATAGAAATCTGGTCTACGTCATCGATCCGAGTACTTTGAACATTGAGGTATGTTTTCTTATTCACAAAATTGCCTCTGTGCATCTGCGTCCGTTTTTAGAATTCATTCTCGGCCCATCCAAGGAAAGAAAGCCAAGTTCGCCAGTTGATATGGGTCGGTGACGGTGTTTGGTGTTCGATTCGGTTGGACTCAACCATGCGGTTATACCACGCTCACACGTGCGCCCATTTACAAGACGTGGACATCGAGCCGTACGTCAGCAAAATGCTGGGTAAGATCAGATTATGCGTTTCTGGGATAATCGCAATAACGGTACCTTTATTTCAGGTACTAGCAAGCTCGGATTTTCGTTTGTACGGATCACGGCGCTATTGGTATCATCGAAACGTTTATGGATCGGTACAGGGAACGGAGTTGTCATCTCGGTGCCGCTAAGCGAAAGTATGAATTTTGTTTTTTTAAATTATGCGTAAGATAAGATGGGTTCTTTCAGCCGGTCAGCACCAGATGGTATCATCAAAGAGCACCATGGCCATGGCTTCGGAACAAACCGTGAAAGCACCAGGAGGCGTCGTTCGTGTCTATTCCGTTCCATCCGGTATCAGTGATCATCTAAGTCTGGGCACATTCGTACCGTATTGCAATATGTCGCAAGCCCAATTATCGTTTCACGGTCACAAGGATGCGGTCAAGTTCTTCGTTGCTGTACCAGGTAAATGAAGATTATTGATCGCAATTCTTCCTCAAAGCTAATGAGGTCACAATTTCAGGATCCGGACGAAAGTTGAGCGTGGTCACCGATGTCACACCGGCTGATCCTGCCAGTTTGGCTGGCGTGCAGAAAGTGGAAGAGACGGAGAAGAAGCGGATGATGGTCATTTCGGGAGGAGATGGTTATATCGACTTTAGAATCGGTGAGTACTCATGAAATATTCATAAATGCATATTGGCCGAGATTGGCATCCTACAAATCAATGCCAAAGTAAAATGAGCTAATGAGAGCATTTTATTTCAGGTGACGAAGACGAGGACGAGGAAAATCGTCAAGGTTTAATATCGAAGAAAGATCTATCGCATTTGATCGTTTGGGAAGTCCAAACTGAAGGTTAGAATACTGGCATTGATTGCCAAAATTGTATATCGTGATTTATTGTATCATTCGCATTCTGTGCACTGTTCTCATAATTGATTATCGTCTGTTGGGTGTCGTGTCGAATCAGTGATATCGCTTTTGTGAGTCCAGATTTGATCATTGTGAGCGGTAGGTCATTTCCAAATTTGCAGCTTATCGGATGTTCACATATTTTTGTATTCGTTACTGTGGATCAGTATAAGGTATCTCGTGTATTTTGCATAGTGATTGTATGGTGAATATTTGACTAATGTCAAATCGATATTTGATATGGTGTAGATTGCGCAATTTCTGAAGTTCAAGGAAACCAATGATAAAGCACGCGTTTTCACAGGATCTGTGCAGCCAGATTGCGCAATTTCGACGATATCTCATCACAAATGATGCTGATCAAAATGATCACGCTTGACTTTTCGAATCTGGCGCCGAATATCCCATGCCTAGTTCGGTGAATTCGGCTGGCGTATGATCCAAGAATTGTCTGACTTGAGTCATATCGATCGGTAATGGATGTCCCATCCACGTAGCTCTGATCGTATGATCTTTAGCTTCTTGCCTGGTCAGAGGATGAATTAAGACCGAATGTTCGCCTCGATTCAATACGAACCAGGAAAATGTCCTGGCGAAATGTTCCAATGGTACCCAAACTGTGAACATTCCGATCACGTGTGGACCGATCGGTCCGTATCGAATACTTTGAACTACGGGATGAAAATAGCCTTGACTGATCAAATCGATCAATTTCTGATGCAATATTTCAATCGATTTCTTCGATTCAATATTATTTTGGAAGAAATATACATGAAAATGATATTCTCTTATTTCTTCTTCATATGTTCGATCCAAATCAACATTTGGAGTGGACATTTTTTGAATTGGACAATTTGAAAAATTTATGCCTGAATATGAACTTCTGGCTAAGAAAGTGACTGACGGTTTTGCTTATCAAAATTCAACGTACGATGTGAAGCCAACTTTTGCATTGCTCAGCAGAAGCACGTGAAGGAATGACTGCAACAGGCAGCAAAAGCAGAGGAAAAAATCAATAGCGAACTTTGTGTTCAATGTAAAAATTGAAAGCCAAAATGCATCCGGTTGCAAAAGAACAAGTTTCTATGTAAAAAATTCTGGTGTTGCAGAAATCACGGTTGATCTATGCAAACGCCAAGCGGCATGGCAAATTCCACACGCTGTACTTTACAGCGTGTGCCCAGGGGTACATCAGTTTCAACTGAACCAAGCCATCGTGGATAATCGACTGTGCTGAATCTAATGGATAACATTTGTTTCGGATTTGCATGCAAATCATTATATTACGTGAAATCAGCATGGGATAATCGACCATGCGGAATCTAATGACGATATTCATTTCATGCAAATCATTATAGCAAATGTTTGCTATCAATATGATCACTGCCTTTTGGGTGCCGAATATCCCAATCCCAATTCGGGATACTGTAACGGCACGCGATCCAAGACCGGTCTCAATTTGGACGCGTCCAACGGAATGGGGTGACCGATCCAAGCCACTCTGTCGGTATGATCCAACAGCTGATCTTTGGTCAACGGATGGATCAAAATGGAGAACGGACCTCGGTGTAATAAGAACCACGAATATGTACGCGAGAAATGCTCTTTCGGACACCAGACTTCGTATTGACCAATAATATGTGGTCCGATCGGTCTGTACCTTATTTCGTACGGAACCGGATGGAAGAATTCGGCTTTGATCAAATCCTGGATTCGAAAGAAAATGCTCTCGGCCGTTTTATTCGAATTCGCGTTATCTTGGAAAAAATATACGTGGAAATGGAATTCCTTGATCTCTTCGGAATATAATTGGTCCAAATCCAATTTTGCATTGATCAATTGGTGGCCGATCAATGCGAGGCATAGCAACGTTTTCATTCTTGGAAAGAATCTTTTGTTTGAAAAGAACTTACCAATGGAGGTGACGTGGATGAAAATGTCAACTTTCATCAGCCAAAAGCTGAGCTAGAATATCTGAATAGGATTTTAGCTGAAAATGCTTTTTCAAGATTCCAGTGCATGGAAGTTCGTTTTGAAGAGCGAAAATTCATTCAATGCCACGTACGCGCATTCGGAATTGCGCAATATGCTTTTCATGCGCAGTTTTTTGTAAAAATTGCATATGCCTACGGAAATTTATAGATGTGAATTTTTATATAGTAGCATGCAGATTTTTATCCATCGATTTTTGACATTTTGGTAATGCCAATATTAGCATACTGTACGTTTGAATATCCTGGCAATAGGATCGATGATTGCCAGGTAAAAAATTTCACATCACCATGTTCAGTA